>PVIC010004646.1:41899-61653 GCA_004025085.1 Thryonomys swinderianus
TTTTTTTTTTTTTTTGCTTTTTGGAGACAGGGTCTTGCTTTGTAGTTCAGGCTGGCCCTGAGCTCACTATGGTGCCCAGGCAAGCCGCCGCGAACTCAGCAATCCTCCTGTCTCTGCCTCCCAAGTGCTGGGATTACAGGCGTGAGCCACCACGCCCAGCATTATATGTGGTAACCGGGGATCGAACTCAGGTCCTTACACTTGCGAGGCAGGCGCCGGAACCACTGAGCTAACCCTCCGGCCCCCAATCACTGTTCTTTATTACACAGGCTAAGCATACAGATACTTTTTGAAACGGTAAATAAAAGGCAAAATAGACTTGGTCCCCATCTGTTGCATTTCAGAGTGGAAGCCATTAACATGTAAACAAATGTCAATAACACCATGTATGGCTGTGATATGGTCCTGGGGACCTCAGGGATGGAGAACAGCAAGGACCCTGCTGGGTGTGGAAGAGAACAAGACTGACCACTATGGGGGGAAGATGCATATAAAAATATTTCAAGAAGGGCCAGAGATTTAGCTCAGTGGTTCTGGTGCCTGCCTCCCAAGAGCAAGGTTCAATACCACATACCACAGTGCAGCGTGGTGGTGGCTCACGCCTATAATCCCAATACTCAGGAGGCAGAGAGAGACAGGAAGATTGCTGAGTTGGAGGCTTGCCTGGGCTACATAGTAAGCTCAGGGCCAGCCTGAATTACAAAGCAAGACCCTGTCTCAAAAAAAAAAAAAAAAAAAAAAGAATTTCAAGAAGCTGCAGAAAAATAGAATCAATTTAAACTGATCCAGTGGTATACAAGGAATAATATGAAATGCATTTGATCTTCATCAGGTACCAGGGTTCTTGTTACAAGCCTCCTAAAACTTTTATCCTTTCTGGAGTGGTAAGAGTATCTTTTATCATTAACTATGAATCCCTCCCTGGGTGTGGTGGTGCATGTCTATAATCCCAGCACTCAGGAGGTTGAAACAGGAGGATTTAGCAAGGATTGGAGCTATAGCTCAGTGGTAGAGAACTTGCCTAAGTGAAATATCTGGGTACAATCTTTAGTACTACAAAGAAAAAAAAGAGGATGAAGAAGAAAAAGATAACTCAATAAGGAAATTTGATAAGTTTCCAGGTTGCTGATGCTGTATATGTGGCAGTTCCAGAAGACTGTTCCTTGGGGCTAGGTGAGCATTTGATCCCTGTCATATCAGCAAGGCCACTCTTTACATCTAATGAAACTTCAATAAATACCCCTTTTATGGAAGGGGTCCTTCCAGCAAAATCCACAATCAGGACTGCAGTTTTATAGAAGTTTTAGAGAAGAACACATCTAAACCAAAAGAAAAATCTGAAATTCCAAGGTTCTATTTTTGAGAAACACAAAAGAGATTTAATAGACTTTTAGGAAGCCAAAAATAGAAGGAAAGATTTCTTGCCATGGAATTAAAATTCTCAAAGTATTATCACCCATTCATGTTAAGATATTTGCTGAATTTGTTTAGATCATCTTGGAAATTTACACTCATTTTACTTTGAAATAATCTAAAAGTGGTAGAAAAGAGGAGATTTGAGTTCTGCATAGCATTGTATGTATCCCTTAAGGCTGCAGGCTTTCTGTTTCCTCTTCCAAGAAAGGAGAATAATCGTATATCCAGACCACAAGTCTGTCTCCTCAACTGCAAAATCCAGACCTCTGAAGAGCTATTTTGCTTGTGTTCGGGTTTTTTGTGCTGGGAATTGAACACATGGCCTCAAGCATGCTTGTCAAGCACTCTACCACTGAGCTACACCTCCAATGCCAGAAGATACTTACAAACAAGGATGTCTGGGAAACTCTGGTCTCATAGAATATAAAGCAAAGGCAAAAACTCTTAACTTCCAACCAAACAGTAATTGCAGAAGTTTTCATTCTAAAAAGGATTATTTGGAAAGGCTTTGGATATTTGTTGTAATAAGGCAGAAAACTTTCAATTCAAATTTGTGTTTGCTGATGCTGGTGACCTATGGACTTAAATGCTACCTTTATTAAACTCTCACAGGTTGCTAGGCAATAGGTTACTCTACCAACTGGCTTTTATTTCCTAAACATAAGACTTTTAGAATCTCTTACAGTGTTTTTTTCCTTGTTCAGGTATTCTTTTCTGTCCTGAAAAAATGTAATGGAGAATCCAGAGAGCTGCTATTACAGGCATGTAACACCACACGTGGCCCATTCTATCTTACGAATAATGTTTATGCACCTTGTTCTCAACATAAAGTAATGTAATCATCAAAGAAATTTGTAAGAACCACAAAAAAAACATAAAGAATACAAATATAAGGAGCATAAGACAGTTAAAAGCTGCAAGCTACAGGAGAGCCTCCCTTACAGGAAATGTGTTCCAGATGTTTGATCCTCAGCACTTCCTTACGGTGAAAGTAGGCACAGCACCCTTACTTCTGCCAAGTATTCCCTTATCTGTTATCTCATTGGATTTTGCAACACCTTTGAAATAAATAGAATACACATTAATTGATCTGCAGTTCTCTACATGAATCCCTTAAGGGCATATGTTTTTAAATCGGATTACCTGTGAAATAGATGATTTCCCGAAATATTATGATTCAGTAAATCTGGGATGGGACAAAAGAATCTACAACTTTAGAGAGCCTTAGGTGATTCTTACCATCAGCAAATTTAAGAAACACTGTTATAAGCTGGGTGTGATGGTGCATGCCTATGATCCCAGCACCCTTCGAGTTTAAGGCAGGAGGTTCACAAGTTCAAGTCCAGTTTGAGCAAGGAGGTGACCTAACAAAATCCTGTTTTAAAATTTAAAAATAAGAAACCAATAATAGTAATAATAATAATGAAAAAGTGTGGGGATGTATCTTAGCACAAAGGCCCAGGGTTCCATGTTTAGTACAAAACACACACTCATACACCACATACCACCACCACCTGAGACAACCACAACACAAAAAGTATTATTATAAACAGTCATTTCCTTTCTTGCAATTCTTGCTAGTTGTAATTACATGCTATTCTCACTTAAATCCCTACCTACTTAGATGACTTCTTTAATGTCTTCCCTTACTACCCAAGTAAATTCCATGAATACAAGATGGTGCCTATTCTTTTTAAATTTTTTATTACATGTTAAAGTACATAATGATTACATTTATTGTGGGCAGTTGGTACATGTACATAAGGAGTAGTGTGGTATCTGTCATATGTCTGGCTATAAACTTGATCCAGAGTATGCTTGGCCTCTGATCCTGGTTCCTGGCCCTGGCAGATTATGCCTGACATATGGGGGGAGTCTTGTGGGACTGAGCCTTCCAGCAGTCCAGGATCTGTAGGAATTCCAGTTGGTGTCAGAACTGAATTGAAGCACACAGAGTTGCTGTCCACTGGAGAACTGCTGAGCGTGTGAGGCGTGTGGGGCTTACAAACACCTAGCATCTAAAGTGTTACCTTGGGTGTGTGAGAGTGAAAGGAATGAACAATTCATTATTTTCTTTAGAGTCCACTATGACTATCTGTGGATGATCAACTGAAAGTAACATATGAGAAAGCTAACAATAAAATGATAGAAAAGAAATAGACTAAAATATGAACTTTAACATATTTCTTGAATCAATCAATGGAAGAGTCAAAGAAAAAATTTTTGTAGTATCTAATGAAAGTGCCATTTAAATCTGAATGACCCGGAGAATTATAGGAAAAGTTCTACATCTGGAAAGCCCAAAGTGAATGTAGATGCCCTTCCTCAGGCAAGGAACTTTAGTTACCTTATGGAAGGTGTCTTACAGAACTGGAAGAGAGGGTCAGGGATTTAGCGCAATGGTTCCGGTGTCTGCCTGGCAAGTGCAAGATCCTGAGTTCGATCCCTGGTACCACATACCACAATGCCAGGCAAAGAGGCTCACACCTGTAATCCCAGCACTAGAGAGGCAGAGGCAGAAGGATTGCTGTGAATTCGTCGCTAGCCTGGGCTACATACTGAGTTCTAGGGCCAGCCTGAACTACAAAGTGAGACCCTGTCTCAAAAAACTGAAGAAAGGGCTGGAGGTTTAGCTCAGTGGTTCTGGCGCCTGCCTCGCAAGTGTAAGGCCCTGAGTTCGATTCCCAGTAACCACATACAATGCTGGGCGTGGAGACTCACGCCCATCAACAATCAATACCACATACCACAGTGCCAGGCATGGTGGTTCACACCTGTAATCCCAGCACTCGGGAGGCAGAGACAGGAGGGTTGTTGAGTTCGAAGCTTGTCTAGGCTACATAGTGAGCTCAGAGCCAGCCTGAACTACAAAGTGAGACCCTGTCTCAAAAAAAAAAAAAAAAAAAAAAAAAAAAAAAAAAAGGGAGGGATTGCAAAGGAGATGTGCTGACTGTGAGCAGCATAAAAACGTCAAACTCTTAGAGAAAATAAATATCCTGTATGTATACTTATCTGTCTCACTTGGGCAAGCATATTGCATGGTGATCTGATATGAAAAAAAAGGCATAAGGTTTAATTAACTTCCTGGCCTTTTGGAGACCAGCCCTAGGGAAAGTGAGTGCTACACAGGTCAGGGTTTATATAACAAATGAACATAGTTGCAGTTTCTGCTAATAAGTAGGCTCATCAAAACTTCTACACCAACAGGTACGGTGATACAATTCTCTGGGAACCTGAGGCAGGAGGACCACAAGTTTTAGCTTAGCTTTGGTAACTTTGCAACTTACTGAGACCCTGTCTCAAAATAAAAAATTAAAAAGGGTTGGAGATGGAGCTCAGCGAGAAGCCTGCAAGCCCCCCAATTTTTTGTCTGATTTTAAAAGATTACATTGGAGATGATGTCCAAATACTAATAAGTTGAAATATAGGATTTGTATAGGGACACAGAGCGTAAAATAAGGACACAGAGTATCTCCTTTCTTAAATAGGTTCTTATTATTATAATTTTCTATGACCTTTGCTTACCCGGAGATTGAGTAGCTGTTCATAAATGCTCCCTGAATCACTGTGCAGGAGAAAAAGGATTTTGAAAAGTAGAATACATGGTGCTATGTCCCCCTTACTCCTCCTCTTCTACTGCACCCACTGGCCAGCTGCACTGAGCTTGGGCATGTCCACCCTGCCCTCACAGGGGCCATCTCTCTGTGGACACTCGTGCATACTGTGCCCTAAGCTTCTGATGACTGAGGTCACTATTGCTAAGCCTTCACCAGTCAACTACAATCAAATCCAAGTCAAAAAGGCCTAGTCAGGGGTCCGCAGATGACAGCCCATGGCCAAATCTGACCATTTGTTTTGTCATTGAAGTTTTATCAGAACGCAATCATGCCCATTCATTTGTGTGTTATCTAGGCCACCTTTGGTGTTAACAATGGCAGAGCTGAGTAGTTGTGACAGAGATCATGTGATCTAAAAGCCTAAAATTTCTACTATTTGTTCTTTCAGAGAAAAAGTTTGGCTACCTCTCAGCTAGAGACACAAGGCCAGATAAAAACTACTGGAGTGAAGTTCTGTGTTGTTTACCACAAGCTAGGCAGTATTCAAAGTTCTTTGCATCTGTGAATTCTTTAGTTCTACTGCAATCCTCACTATTATCTTTTAAGGTGAAGATAACACAGCTAAGTGGCTAACCTAGAAAGGAAATAAATTACAGAACAAATACGTTATTGAAAAGATTTTAAAAATGTGGAACAAAATTATAACTTAGAAGTTCTAACAGCAGCAAAAAGTCAAGGTAGAAATTATGAGAATGATATGATTATGGAAACAATTATTAGTAATAACCATATTCTGATAACCTGAAGACTAGTATGAGTTTAGATGAAAATGTAATAATTAGAAAAATTTTTGGTGCTCTACACGATCAGAGAAACTTCTCTAGTCACCAACTATAGAAATGATCCTTGAAAGTATAGCCTTTAGATTAGAAAAAATTTTTAAAGAACAGAAATGACAAAATTGAAAAGTAGAAATTACCAAAAAAGTTTTTTTTAAATGTACTTACTACTGTATCAGTTCTCTATTTGAGAAATTGAAGGTGTAAATGAGGTTCAGAATGTATGATAGGTATTATGAAATAGGAAGAAAATGTTCAAAGGGAAAGGAAAAGGGGGATTGGGGAAGGTAAAGAAAGGAAAGAAAAACTTTGAGAGTAAAAACAAAAAAATGGAAACAAAGCTTATGTATATAGGGAGTTGTAGGGAGGGCAGGGGAATGGAAGAAATGAGAAGAGAAATCATGTACAGGTATAAATTCTCAATGTTGAATGTGATCATAATGTATGTATAGAATGTACCAATAAACTCAAAAGGAAAATTGTTTTAAATGTATTTACTTTAAAACTTTCACTTTTTAATTGTATTTTTTTTTCTTCAAGGTAGTCATCTTTGGATACTCTTAATTTATTAAACATTTGGAAATGTTTTCCAATTATTTTTGTTTTTTTGCTTTTCTTTTTGAGGCACAGTCTTACCATGTAGTTCAAGCTGGCCTTGAACTCACTCTGTATCCCTGGCTGGCCTTGTGCCCTGCCTCCTACATGCTGAGGTTACACACGCGCGTGCTGCCATATCCAAGTGTGAAACTTACTGGGAGTTATCTTTATATACAGTCTGCTCACAGAAGAAATCCAGTATTTTAAATTTATGGCTCCATAATTATAGTTTATTCTCAAGTTATATTTTTGTATTATTTAGCTTTGTACACTACTTAGGGCCCCGAAGACTTTTGGGTTCTTTCAAAAAGTAAATATACCCAAGAGTTACTCCAAAAGTAGATTTCCTAGTTGCATCAGAATAATTAGTTGTTATGCATAAGAAACTGTCAATGGTAAGTGCTTAAAAAAATAACAGTTAAGGGCCGGAGATTTAGCTCAGTGGTTCCAGTGCCTGCCTTGCAAGCAAGCGCAAGGTCCTGAGTTCGATCCCAGTAACCAAATACAATGCTGGGCATGGTGACTCACGCCCACCAGCAATCAATACCACATACCACAGTGCAGAGCAGGTTGGCTCACGCCTGTAATCCCAGCACTCGGGAGGCAGAGACAGGAGGAATGCTCAGTTGGAGGCTTGCCTGGGCTCCATAGTGAGCTCAGGGCCAGTCTGAACTACAAAGCGAGACCCTGTCTCAAAAAACAAAAACAACAGCAACAACAACAACAAATAACAGTTAAAACTGACTATGCGCTAGGCCATGTAGATACTATGTTAGCAAGACAGTCCGTGCCTGTCTCTTGACTTTTTACCTAACTGAGAGCACAGACAAGACAAGAGAGAAAAAAAGAAAAAAAAAAAAACTCTGTAGTATGTGAGTGTGTTGATGTGAATAAGCCTGGTAGCTTCAGAACAGAATTCAAGGGAGAAGTCTCAAAGAGACTCTCGGTGAGACTTAATGTATAAGGAGGAATAAAATCTGTGGTATTGTGTAAACTGAAGAAAGAGCCCCTGAAGAACCAGAAGCTGTGAATATGGGAACCTCCAGAAAAAAAAAAAAAAAAGGTTGGTTTCTTGGTGGCATGGGTGGGGAACAGCTTTCTGCTTTGTGTTAGGGAGTCCCAACATTTCCTGAAGACAAGGAAGCCCAGGAAGGGTTTGAGATGGACTGACTTGCTTTTACTGGTGCCCATGTGAAACCACTTACTTCGTCACCAGGAGAAGAACAGTCCCAAAGGGCCAGGCAGGACAGTTTGGTAAGGAGAAATGCTATCATCAAAGGAACAGAAGAAAGGACCAGTTTGGTGATGTACGGGAGACAGCAGATACTAATGAGGCTCACACTGGAGTAAGAAAGGCCTACAAAGTCAAAGGTTGAGCAACGTAGAATTAATTTCAATACTCAAGGGCTACAGGTATCCAACAGCAGAGCAGGCTATGCCTGATTGATTAGGTTTCTTTAGGGGGACTAGGCAGGTTCTCAAGATTCACTGTTCTAAAATTTTTACATAGTGCTGAGGCTTAATAATTGTTATAGACAACACTCAGTCTCACACTCTTCTTAGCAAAAGCACTTACATGCAAATCCAATAAAGTAACTGTGGGGAAATGTCAACAGAAGTTCTACGAGTAGGCCAGAAGCACACGTGAAGACACATTTCATTCCCTTTCTTAAAACATTAGAGGAGATGGACCTATGTGTACTCATTAGGCTGTGCATATAGAACATCATTAAAGGGTGACAAATATTAGGGACGTGGTATACCAACACATTCAATCTGCCACAACTTTCTGACCAAAATGTCTAACAGAGAATAAGAATACTCAGTGTTCAGTCATGAACCTTCAGATATTTGTTAAGCAGAACAGCAAGAGCTGTAAGAGCCAAGATAACCGGTCAGAGGACCAACAATCTTGGCATCTGGAACCATGTTGGGCATGCCATTTATGTATAGGCATTTGTGCATAGTTAACTTTTAATTATGTACACTTAAAGGCTGAGAAGCACTGCTCTGAGTATCTCCTTTCTTAAACAGGTTTTTATTGGAGGTGGGAAACCCCTGAGAGTAAAATTTTAGAAGTTACTAAACAATATGGTGTGAAGTATAAGGGCTATGAGACTTAATGAGGGAAGGATAGAGCACCATTAGTTTTCACTGGGTATCAGAATATTCATTCCAGTTTGGTTGAATTGTAATTACTTGCTTACATGCCTTCTGTGTTGAATATTGATAAATTCGATAATGATTAGGACCATGTCCTGTGCATCTCTGAATCCCTCTTATTACTAGGTACTCAATACAAAAGCACATAAAGAGCAGGGTGTGGTGGCACATGTCTGTAATCCCAGACCTCTGGGAGGCTGAAGCAGGAGGATCCTAAATTTGGCCCAGTCTGGGCAACTTGGTGACTTAACAAGACCTTGTCTCAGAAATTAACAATACACAAAGGGATAACGATTGAGTTTAGCACAAAGGCTCTAGGTTCAGTTCCCATAAAGACTTCTTAAATTAGTGATTTAAACATTGTCTCCCTCCCTGCTAATAATATCTTGGCCGTTTTTTTTTTAATAAGCAAATTTCAGGGCAATTTTCTTAATGAAACCCTAACAGAATGTTTGAAATCAGGACAGCTTTCACTCCATGCTTTGTTTCACATATTAGGCAGCCCACAGTTCAATCTGTCTATCCCTTTACTGCATTGCAGTTATCTAAATCAAGGACGAAACAAACTGTTCAGGAAGTGAGTTGGTTAAAAGTTATTTCCTCACATATGAGGTCAATAAACAAAATTTAGTAAAAGACTCAAAACACTGACATCCCCTAAAATGGTGAAAATAACTGATATTGTATGATAAAAATAACCAAAGACTTTTCTTTTTTTTTGAGACAGGGTCTGACTCTGTAGTTCAGGCTGGCTCTGAGCTCACTATGTAGCCCAGGCAAGCCTCAAACTCACAGCAATCCTCCTGCCTCTGCCTCCCACATGCTGGAATGACAGACATGAGCCACCATGCCTGGGTTGGGGTAAGTAACAAGGGGAAGAAAAAATATGATGGTAATAAAAAAAAAAAAGGGAAACAAAGCTTATGTATATAGGGGCAGGGGCTTGTAGGCTGGGTGGGGGAATGGGGAAAAATGAAAAACTGCGTCATATACTGGTACAAAATCTCAATATTGTGTGTGATCATGATGTGTATATATAATGTACCAATAAAGATTCAAATATTAAAAAATAACCAAAGACTATGAGAACTTTTTCCTCATTCTTCCTCACTGTATTGCCTTGTCTTTCACACCTTGTGCACAATGTGATCAAAAATCAGCAAAAGAACTTTTTTCTTCTGTGGGGTGGAGCTTTGGGAGCAGTCAGACACCTGGCCAAGAACCAAGGTAACAGCCACCTGAAAACTTTCCGTTGGCTGGAATTCTCCAGAAAGAATAGAAGAATTTCCTCTCTGGCTCTCATACACGGACAGGGCTCTTCCTAGACTGCTGACAATTTTCAGGTTTCCCCTGAGTGTACTCTGGGCTCAAATGTCTAATCCCAGAATGGCCTTATTTCTCAGCATGCACATAGGTTCTTTTTCCCAAGGATGTCCTCCTCAGGTGATAGGCACCAATTTACACATCAAAACAAGCACATTATACTTAGAATTGGCAAAATGGGAAAGGCCACAGATGACAGCTCCCTGCCTTTATCCCTCAGGTTTGACTTGCAAGTTTCCAACCATTGGTTTCTAGGTACTTCTCCATTCTTGGTTCTCACCATTGCCCTAAGTTTTGGGAGATTTTGTTACCTGGGCACAAAGCAGGCCCGAAGTTCAGGAGAACTGATACACCCTAGAGGGGCCCTTACCAATGATCAGTATGCTCTAGAGATGGAAAATCCAAGTGCTTTACCTCGGAGTGCAGGTAACTCTAAAAGGTATGTTCTGCTTTACAGTTGGGTCGAGATCCTAACACACCTTTGGGTGGGTACACTTCCTACTCCTGCACCATGCACGTCTCTACCATCCCAGTGTCTCCTGTAGCTGCCAAACCAACTATTAGTTCTTGAATCATTGTCTTGGGGTCTGCTTCTGTGGAAATAAAAACTCAGATGGCCAGTAAGCTACCAAACAATTCTCATAGTAGATTCCAAATGTATAATAATTTTAATTACACTAAGGATAGTTAGAAGTTGGCAATTACTTCTTTTCAGCCAGAATTGCCATCATCCCATAATTTGCCAAAATGATGAACATGGAGGGAAAGAGGAAAGGAACTGTAATATGTTCTCTAGACCTTTAACAAACATGGGCTGAGTGTTCTAGGCCCTAATTAAAAATTAAAAATCATCTGATGTTGTAAGGATGATTTTCTTCATTGAACATGTGTGAGATAATGAGAAACCTTTACCTCAGAGAAGCAAATAATTGGGGCAGATTTGCACGATGCCTAGTTACTCCTGTCAGGTCTTCACTCCTCAGTGTTATTCTTGCTGAAAGATATGAGATATTGTGTAAGTGCATATTCAAGTATCCAAGTGTTTATGAAATATTTATCTTGGCTTGAAGATTTTCTAAATCATCATGGGGAAATGATTCACCAAAATAAATGGAAGTCAGGGTAAGGATTCCAGTTAAATAAATTGTTTAAAGCACCCTTAAAAAGTTGGCAGTTAAAAATTACAACCAGACCAAAGTTCGGGGATTCTGTTAAAAAGTTGGTGATTCATAGATAAACCAAGATTCAAACTCACCAAACCAAAGTTTCTTCCTTCACAAAATCAATATTCATCTAACTGTTCCTTCCTACTCTGAAGGTGTCTTTTTGATTCAATGACTCCTGCGGGTCAGCAGTTTCAGAGAATGAATTCACAATTATTTCAATGTGCTTTGAAAGTTACAGCACAGGCCTCTGAATCATGACCACTTGTGCTCGCTGTGACTTTAACACACACGTACTAAGTGACCTTGACCATTTTAATGCCTATATTCAACTAGACTGCACGGTGCTATGACCCAAGTCCATGCTCCATAAATATAACTTTATTTTTTAGTTTTACTTATTTTACACTGTTTTTTCTTACTTTCCTTTCCTCCGAAGACTGATTATTTTCCTTCGCTTTCCTTTTTCACAGAAACTCCTATTCATTTCTATCTTTTTAATAATGAAATGATATAGTTCCCACTTGTATAAAAACAGTGGATGTTACGTCCATGTCAACTCCTAAGTCAAGAAACCCACTGTCATACCTACTGGATTTTGACTGTTGATGGCTCAAAATTCAGTTCCTTTTCAGGAATTACCCTAGACTAAAGCAAGCTTTAGTTCTAGGTCACATATGTCCCTGGGGACACTGGTATTCAAAAGGCCCAGATACCTGGCCTCGATTTGGGACAATTCTGAAGGGCCACCCAGATCCAAAACTCTACGACCAGTGGCAACCTCTTCTGTAATTGCATCCAGCCCAATTTCCCTTTGCCCAATCCTCCTTTCCTTACTTTTAAGTTCTGCTCCTGAGAGCACATGCCAGTTAACATCCCTCAAGAAAATCTCAAACTCTACTTGTTTCCCAAGAAGTTCTTTAATTTTATTTAACTTTTTAATTTTTTGAGACAGGGTCTCGCTTTGTAGGTCAGGCTGGCCCTGAGCTCACTCTGTAGCCCAGGCAAGCCTTGAACTCAGCAATCCTCCTGTCTCTGCCTCCCGAGTGCTGCGATGACAGGCGTGAGCCACCACGCCAGGCACTGTGGTATGTGGTATTGATGGCTGGTGGGCGTGAGTCACCACACCCAGCATTGTATGTGGTTACTGGGATGAACTCAGGACCTCATGCTTGCGAGGCAGGCACCGGAACCACTGAGCTGAATCTCTGGCCCTCTTTAATATTATTTTAAAATTGATTTTATTGGTACATTTTACATATACATTATGATCACATTCAACATGGTTTATACCAGTACATGACACATCTTGATTCTCATTTTTTCCCATTCCTCTGCCCTCCCTACAATTCACCACCCGCTACCTACATAAGCTTTGTTTCTCTTTCTACCATCCAGTTTTTTCGTTCCCTTCTTTACTAGCCCCCACTCACCCTTTTCCCTTTGAACATTTTCTTCCATTTCACAATACTTATCTTGCACCTTCAGTTTCTCATACCAGAGAAATGATACAGTATTTACACATCTGTGTCCTGTGTTTCCCAAGGAATTTGTAAATAAAGCCAGAGGTAAAGAATGATAAGAATAGGCTAAGAATATAGTTCAGTGATGGACTGCTTGCCTAGTGTGTGTAAAGCCCAGACTTCAGTCCTCAGTATAGCAGAAAGGGGTGGAGACAGCATACTTGTTTCTGGTTGGGAATATAGCTTAGTAGTAGAGCATGTTCTTAATATGTATGAAGCCCTGAGTTAGAGTTTGAGCAACACTAACACTTGTGTATGTATTTACACATACAAAGTATTCATTTTAATCTACTCTTAACTGTACACTTTGCTCTTGGTATACAAGATGATGTCACAGAAACTTAGATCATACAAGTATATATTTATATATGTGCCCTATTAATAAATATATAAAAAAACAAAATGTATAAATCTGATGCAGCAACAGACAGCAAACATAACAGCACCTGATATAGGAAAGGAATTCAGTAAATGTTTCCTGAATTTGACTCTGCTTTCTTTCTTTTTTTTTTAGACAGGGTCTCGCTTTGTAGTTCAGGCTGGCCCTGAGCTCACTACATAGCCAAGGCAAGCCGCCGCGAACTCAGCAATCCTCCTGCCTCTGCCTCCCAAGTGCTGGGATTACAGGCGTGAGCCACCACGCCTGGCACTGTGGTATGTGGTATTGATTGCTGGTGGGCGTGAATCACCATGCCCAGCATTCTATGTGGTTACCGGATTGAACTCAGGACCTTGCGCTTGTGAGGCAGGTGCCAGAACCACTGAGCTAAATCCCCAGCCCTGACTCTGCTTTTTTATAATACATGATTAGCTTCACTTGTCTCATAATTTATATTTTAAGTTTGTAAACACCTTCATATTCTAATTTATATCTAGGTCAATAAAAACCATTTCTTTGTAGAAATTATTGGATTAACTTCAAGTAAGTACTCTGGATCAGATTTTTAAAAAACTGGAACTAAGTTGCTAAACACAATTATATTTCATAAAATCAAAAGCCTCAATAATCAAGAAAAAGACTACAAGTAATACAGTTCAGCTGGGCACATAGTGATGCATGCCTGTATCCTGGCACTCAGGAGATTTAGCCAGGTGGATTGCCTCAAGTTCAAGGCCAGCCTGGGACACACAGTGAGTTCAAGACCAGCTTGAACTACATAGCAAGACCCTTTCTCAATAGCCCTCTGCCAAACAACAATAAAAATTCACCAAAAAACAGAAAAAGATAGTTCATATTATTTAGCTTAATGTTATACTTATACCTACTTTTGGACAGTTGAACAAGTATAGAGAATATAAATAATGGGAAAATAAATCTATCATTGTCCCAAAGGGACAGCTGTCTCTGACCACCACAGTGAGGGGAGAGCCATAGGCTCTCCTGCTGATCTGCCGTACCACTCAACAGCATCCCACAACATTCCAAGCCACATCTCTGGGTCATTTATGTGAATCCTCCCAGTAACTTTTTCATGTTTGGGGTGTGTGGGGTGAAGAAGCAGTTTTGAAGATAAGACAATGGATCAAACAAACACAAAAAGAGGGATCCAGTTACAAGAAAGGATGAAAACTAAAGGAAGAAAAGACAAAAAGCAATATGCTTTTGAGATTCAAAGGCATGTCTGTCTAGTTTAACACTACTATTCTCGTCACTAGATAGAGTATTATGGTCCCATCACTCATGCCCTGTTAGGAAGTAGGACATCTGGGAGGCCTTTAGGTCCTGGGGCAGAGCCCTTCTGAAGAGAATAGTGTTTTGGGGTTTTTTTGTTTGTTTTTTTGAGACAGGGTCTCGCTTTGTAGTTCAGGCTGGTCCTGAGCTCACTATGTGGCCCAGGCAAGCATGGAACTCAGCAATCCTCCTGCCTCTGACTCCCGAGTGCTGGGATTACAGGCATGGGCCACCACACCCAGCATTGTAGGGTGTGGTACTGATAGCTGGTGGGCATGGGTCACCACATCCAATATCATATCATTGTATATGGTTACCGGATCGAACCAGGGACCTTGGGACCTTGGGCTTGCTAGGCAGGCAGTGAAACCACTGAACTAAATCTCCATCCCTAGGGACTGGTGTTCTTACAAAAATCTTGAGAGAGTTCCCTTGCCCCTGCACCACGTGGGCTTTCAGTGAAATGAGTAATTCTATGGTCCCGGTGCAGGCCCACACTAGACCCTGAACTAGCTGGTGCCTTTTTCTTGGCCTCCTAGCCTCCAGAGCAGAAAGAAAGAAATCTCTCTTGTGCCGGGCATGGTGGCTCACACCTGTAATCCCAGCACTTGGGAGGCAGAGACAGAAAGATTGCTGAGTTTGAGGCTTGCCTGGCTACATAGTGAGCTCAGGGCCAGCCTGAACTACAAAGCGAGACCCTGTCTCAAAAAGAAAAAAAAAGAAAGAAAGGAAGGAAGGAAGGAAGGAAGGAAGGAAGGAAGGAAGGAAGGAAGGAAGGAAGGAAGAAATCTCTCTTGTGTATAAACCTCCCAGTCCTTGGTAACTTGTCATAGCACCCCACGTGGACTAAGGCACAGGACTGCGCTGGCAGCTGTAAACATCAGACCTCCATATGTACATAATACTGAAACATAATGAAACATTACTTCATACCCTAGTAAGTAGTGTTCTTTTTCCTGACTGCTGAATGGTTCTCCTTCTCATTAGGCCCCTTTATGCTAAGTTTATCATCTAACTCTCACTTCCCATAAGTCTCACTGTCATGTGCATCTAGCCAGTAAAAAAAGAAAGAGAAAGGAAGACATGTGCTTATTTCTTAAAAACATTGGCCCCAAATGTCATAAGTCACTGCACATTCCATTGGTTAGGATTCAGCTGAATGGCCTGAAGTCACCCCCAGACAAGGTAAGAAACATGTTTAGTTACGTGTCCAGGAAAAAGCAGATTTATTTTTGTAAAATAGTTAATAGACCCAGACACAGGACTTGGGCAGCACAGTCAACTAAAGGTTAGCTTTTCACTCCCTACTAGAAGTTCAATCGAAGGTCCCAGGTGGAAAATTGCTTGGTCAACAGCAGACACATCTGAGGGAGCCCACTTTCTCAGCTGTCCTCTGAGCATGGCCTCCGGAGGTCCAAAAGTCACCTGAAACATTCAACAACGGCTGTACCACGATCAAACAGGCCCCAGGTAAAGCTCTTTCTTTGCTCCAAGACAGGACAGAGAGTCTCTTAGGAATGGACTGAGGAATAAAGTCAGCGTCTTTCCTCCTTCTCTCTTCTAATGAAATAGTCACTTTGTGAAAGTTTCTGAGATCTTGATCTGGGTGCCTTTCTGCTGCTACGCTGCTACTTTGGAGCTAGCATTTCAACCCTGAAGGCTAGTAACCAACTCACTTTCTTAACGTTTTGTTGACAAAGGGAGTAAACTTTCTTATGAAAGACAGCGAAGAAGACAAATTCTCTTGACCTATTCACACAAGGAAACAGTGAATCTTCCCACATTCCACCCAGAGATGAGAACTGTATTTGAACACGATGAATTTGAGGTTAATGATTTTCTTTTTGTACTTACTCTTCCAGATCAATGACAGAGAATAATTAACCATCTTGAGGATGGCTTCACAAGAGAACTTATGAGCCATACTGCAGTTTTTCAAAATTTAGTTCAAAAAAGGACATACCTGAGTGTAAATATACTCAGGTTTATGAGTCAAGTGAAAGTACCTGTGTAGGAGGTTTTCTCTTTATAGCCTAAGTGGTTAACTGAGGCGTGTCTACACACAGAACATCCAAGCAATAATTCGACACACCCGTGAACACCAGCACACTAGATGTTATCAGTGTTTAGTTTTAGTGTCTGCTCATGTTTATAAATCACTTAATAATGTGCATGAGAGTACTCTGCCTCAATTGTTCCTTTCTAGTTACTCCTATAGCATGGGAGAATAATCGTGTTCCCCTCTGCTGCTCTTCCCCTCCTCTTTTCCTTCCTTGCTCTTTCTCCTCCCCTCTTCCTGCTTCTCCGGTTCTTCCTCCTTCTCTTTCCTCTTCTTTTCTCTAAATGCTAATTTCATCCCCTAAAGCAAAATCAACCCTATAATTAGTTGTTTTACCTTAAAGAAATAGTAAATGTGAAATCCCTTCCTTTTCACCAAAGATACCCAGAAAATACTTCATTCTTATTTTAAAAAGAAAAATTTAAAACATGAGTATACTTATTTGGTTTCCACAGTACAACCATTTGAGAGAGCGGCAAATAGAATAAGATGAAGGAAATGGCAGGGGGAAAGGATAGGAAAGAGAAGCAGGAGTAAAGAAGTGAGTAAATATAAAAAGGGAGGGCCGGAGATTTAGCTCAGTGGTTCCAGCGCCTGCCTCACAAGCGCAAGGTCCTGAGTTCGATCCTGGTAACCACATACAATGCTGGGCGTGGAGACTCACACCCACCAGCCATCAATACCACATACCACAGTGCTGGGTGTGGTGGCTCACGCCTGTAATCCCAGCACTCGGGAGGCAGAGGCAGGAGGATTGCTAAATTCCAGGCTTGCCTGGGCTACATAGTGAGCTCAGGGCCAGCCTGAACTACAAAGTGAGACCCGGTCTCAAAAAAAAACAAAAAACAAAAAAAAAAGGGAAAGGAAAACAGAGGGGAAATGGAAAGCATAAGAAACAAAATGGAGCCAGAGAAAGAACAGCAGATTTTTTTCCTTGAGAGGAATGCGAGACATTTGGACCAGGTTGAAGGAAATGGGGACAAGGTTTTCTGGAGTACTGTAGCCAGTATGATCACAAGAATAGGTTAAAATAAGTCCAGTGTGGTCTGGCTATGGTTTTCTGCCCTTGCCGTAGATTCTGAAAAACAATGTTTCTCCAGCTAGAAACACATTCTGTGTTCAGCATTTTTGTAAACAGACAAGTTTATGCCATGATCACTATTAATTGGCTAGAGAATATTTTTATCATCCTTAAAAGAAATGACATACACATTAGCAGTAACTTCCTTATTCTCTTCTTCTACTAGTCCCTTGGAAAAGGGACTTTTGTAGTCTTTTGTAAAAAGGGAAAAAGATGAGGCAGGCAATGTGGTGTGCATCTGTGATACCAGTAACTAAGAAGTAGAATGGGGAAGAAAAAAAAAAAAAAGAAGTGGAATGGGGGCCACCAGCCTGGACTATCTAGTGAGCTCAAGACTTGTCTGAACTACATAAGGAAACCCTGTTTCAAACATCATCAAACAGGGCCCAGGATTTACCTCAGTGGTTCCAATGTCTACCTGGCAAGTACAAGGTCCTGAGTCAGATCCTTGGTTCTACATATTACAGTACCAGGCATGATGGCTCACACCTATAATCCCAACACTTGCAAAGCAGAGGCAGGAGGATTTCTGCAAGTTCAGGGTTAGCCTGGGCTACATAGTGAATTTAGGGCCAGCCTGAAATACAAAGTGAGACCCTCTCTCAAAAAAAAACAGACAAACAACCAAACAAATAAATGAAAAACCCCATATTCAAACAAAAAAAAAGCGAGGGGGGCATTTAATCAAAGCTAACTCTGATTTCAGAGGAAGAAGTAAAAGCAGCTAAGAAGCATATGAAGAAATGTTCAACATCACTAGTCATTTGAGAGATGCAGATAAAAACAACACTGAAATTTCATCTCACTCCAAAAAGAATGGCTGTTACCTTGAAATTAACCAGTAACAAATGCTGGTGAGTCTATGGAGAAAAAGGAACCCTTCTCCATTGTTGGTGGGAATGCAGACTGGTGCAACCACTATGGAGATCACTGTGGAGATTCCTCAAAAAAGTGGGATTTGGGCTGGAGATTTAGCTCAGTGGTTCCAGCGCCTGCCTCGCAAGCACAAGGTCATGAGTTCGATCCCCGGTAACCACATACAATGTTGGGCGTGGTGACCCATGCCCACCAGCAATCAATACCACATACCACAGTGCCAGGTGTGGTGGCTCACACCTGTAATCCCAGCACTCAGGAGGCAGAGACAGGAGGATTGCTGAGTTCGAGGCTTGCCTGGGCTCCATAGTGAGCTCAGAGCCAGCCTGAACTACAAAGCGAGACCCTGTCTCAAAAAAAAAAAGTGAGATTAGAGGTCCCATTTGACCCTGCTATTCCACTGCTAGGAATATACAAGAAAGAATTAAATGATTCATATCCCAGTGACATTTGTGCACCCATGTTCATAGCAGCTGTTTGTGATAGCTAAATCTTATAAGCAACCCAAATGCCTATCAACTGGAGACTGGATAAAAAAGATGTGGTTCTGGCCGGGCGTGGTGGCTCACGCCTGTAATCCCAGCACTTAGGAGGCAGAGACAGGCAGGTTGCTGAGTTCGAGGCTTGCCTGGGCTATACAGTGAGCTCAGGGCCAGCCTGAACTACAAAGCGAGACCCTGTCTCCATAAGAAAGAAAACTATAGTTATTAGGAAATGTATTTATCCTCTTGCTAACGAATGTTTTCCTATATTAAGAAGTAATTTGGTGAGTTACAGAGCTTATTTTATTTTTAATTCCAATGTACAGTTTCTCTTAATCTATATGAATTTCATAAAAAGTAGAGGTCTTCCCTCACTATCCCAACAACTGAATGACTTTTATTCCTACCTTAAAGCTTATACTTTTATATTTGACTTCTTTTATTAAAAAAAAACTAGAGGTAGAGATGTGGGTAAAAATGAGAATTAACTTGTGTCATATTCTGGTACAAATTCCCCAATGTTGTGTGTGATTGTGAGTTGTATATAAAATGTGCCAGTAAAGAATTAAAAAAAAAACCTAGAAAATTGAATATGTGGGCATAAAAGTTCAAATAAAATAAAACCTTTTTCTGATTAAAAAAAAAGATTATGTACAGGTACAAATTCCCTAGGATGAATGTGATCATTATATGTGTGTGTGTGTGTGTGTATAAATTGCACCAATAAAATTCAATTTACAAATCCAGAAAAGAATCCCAAAATGTTATGGCTGAGAGTAAGTCAGAGTAAACACAAAGTTGTAGTTTTGGAGAAAATGCCTCCTTGATATGAAAAAGACCCCTCAGCACAGGGCCCACCACCACAAAGTATCAGTGCATATGTGCTGCTTGAAAAGTGAAAGTGTCACCAGGGCCTGATGATCACAGCAAGCTTTCGTAGTTTTGTGTCTCTAAACACACTGAGTCTGGCAAGATGGTGACTGTAATCCCAGCCCTATGGGTG
>PVIC010004647.1:0-61500 GCA_004025085.1 Thryonomys swinderianus
GAAGGAAGGAAGGAAGGAAGGAAGGAAGGAAGGAAGGAAGGAAGGAAGGAAGAAAGAAAGAAAGAAAGAAAGAAAGAAAGAAAGAAAGAAAGAAAGAAAGAAAGAAAGAAAGAAAGAAAGAAAGAAAGAAAGAAAGAAAGAAAGAAAGAAAGGGAAACCTGGAGAGGCTTCTCAATGCTTTCTGGTCAGGAAGGACCCTGAGAAAGGTGATGTCCGAACAGAGAACTAAACAAGGAAGACTGAGTCATCCGGGTGGTGGAGAGAATATTCAAGGCTGACAGAACTGAGCAATGTCCACTGAGCAAATTTGCACTCAGGCCTGAATTCATTTGCCCTTGTGAAAGCACCTGCACATTCTTCAAACCAGGTTGTGTTTTGCTAGGAAAACAAGCACTATCAGTGCCATATGAAGACATAAGTCTGCGTCACACCCACAGCCCATGGAAGATCGGGGAGGCTGTGTGACGGGCTCAGGCCCACTTTACTTCTCACCACAAGATCCCGGCTAACTCAGCTTTTGTCATCTTGAGGCTGGTCAGACCCCAGCTCTTCCAGTTTCTACCTCCTCATTTCACTCCAGGGGCCGGGGAAATGCAATCCTACACTGTACAGGAGATTGAAAATTATTTAGTGAATAGTGCTAATGATTACCTCAAATGGGAAAGGCAGAGAATTTGTTTTCTTCCTTTTGTGGAACAAGAAATCAAGCATTTAAGGCCTGATTGGTCTAAGGAGGAAGGCGAGAATCTGCTGATAACTGTCAGAGTCCATTTGGGCTGCTCTAACAGGGCACCCAGGAGGGGCTTATGCAACAGCTAAGTGTTGTCACAGGCGTGGAGAAGCCCAGGGTCACACTGCTGGCACGTCCTGTCTCTGATGAAGGCGTCTCCCCAGAGCATAGATGGTTCCCTCTCTGTGTGCTTGTCTGTTCTCTCTTCAGTGTGTGCTCCTGAAAAGAGAGAGCACTTGTATTCCTTCTCCTTGTCAGAGGAACTGATCCTACTTGGGGGCACTGTCTGTGTGACCTCTTCTAAACAGTCGCCTTCCAAAGACTCCCCAGCTCCAAATACCACCCCATGGTGTTAGGGTGCTGCATAGTAATTATGCAAGGATATAAATATTCAGAATGCAACACCGACCTGTCTAGAGGCCTTTCAGAGCCAGCCTTATTCCTGAACATTATAGCCCCTAAACATCAGGGACATTGTGGACAATAAAACCTCCAGAGATTCTGCCAGCCAAACACTCAGCTTCAAACTCACACCTTAAGGACCCAGCCACAGGCAGAGGGAAGTCTGGAGACGGGAGCAACCATGAGGTTGTCAGGAAGTTCAAAGAAATAAGGCTCAACCAGCATGGAGGAGTGGAGGAAGTACTTGAAACATCAGAGGCCAAAGACAGACCTGGCCTCACGACCACCCTGCTCCTCACTCTTTCGGCAGTGGAAACCACACCGAGAAATGCTCAGTCTCCCTGAATCCCAACTTTAGGATGCCCCAAGACCAAGGGGGAAGCTTCTGCGCTCCCACGTGCCCAGCCCAGTGCAGAGGGAGCTGCCAAGAAAGGTGGAAGTGGTTTTAATGACAGTGGGAAAACGGCAAAAGAAGGTTGGGAGGAAAAGGAAGATGGAAGAGTTGAAAGAGCCCAAGTGAAGCACATGTGAAATGAGGTGGGTGACAGGCTCAGGCAGGTGGAGAAGTGGTGTCCCATGGGGAACAGAGGGCAGGTGCATGGCAGAAGCCAGCTCTGGGGCACAGCTACAGTCTGCATGATGCAGGAATTGGCTGTGAGTGTCTGGATCCGCCATTTCTCTGTGTGTAACAGAGCATGAGGGCTCACAGCATTCTGACTTCCATCTGGTGACCACCCCCAACAGTGCTCAGCTTCCTCCTACCATGATTGCAAGGTTGGGCATGTGACTTAGGCTTAACCAATTGAGAATATAGCATCAACCAAATAATTGGCATGGGGTTGGCATGTGACTCAAATTGGACCAACCACATCAATATTACTAACTTCAAGACTCTCTTACAATGATGGGTGGCAAGATGCTCTTTTTTCCTCTGGGCTAAGCAAAGCAAGATTTGCCAGGAAACACCTTTGCCACCGTATGGTGAGTGTACAAAACTGAAGCCAAGGGAAGGACCTGGGCTTTGCCAAGTTGAGGAACTGAGGACCCAGATCAGGCTGTGCTGGGAGCTGGACGTACCCTTGGCCACCACTGTACTATGAGTCACCATTTCTTTTGATATTTAAGATGCTTAGGTTGAATTTCTGTCACTGATTATCCCCTGCTTTGTGGAGGGGGCTGGGGATGAAACCCAGGGCCTTGCCCTTGCTTGGCAAGCACTCTACCCCTGAGCCCATTGCTCAGAACTGTATCTGCAGCAATTGTCTAGCTCATCCCATCTCTTCTCCTGTAAGTGGATCCAACCCTTCCCTTAGAATAGTAAGTGGATACAAACTGGGATTTCTTCTCACATCATCTGTTTCCTTTAGAGGATTCAAAGGACAAAGTAAATATGGCTTCAAGGGGCCCTGACAGCCAGCAGGGGGAGGAGGCTGCCCGTCAGTGGGAAAGGTTTTCCTCTGACCTCATTGGGCATTGAGCAGCTCTGAATAGGACAGAGCAGCGATCCCTTCTTCAACCATTGAAATTTTTCTGGTGCTGCATTTAAAAGTTATTTGTAGCCAGGCGTGGTGGCTCATGCCTGTAATCCCAGCACTTGGGAGGCAGAGGCAGGAGGATTGCTGAGTTCAAGACTTGCCTGGGCTACATAGTGAGCTCAGGGCCAGGCTGAACTACAAAGCGAGACCCTGTCTCAAAAAAAAAAAAAGTTATTTGTAGGTTTGTTGCCTACATAGCAATTGAATTAGGCACCCCTGACAACAGGCACTCAGGTGCAGTTTCCACTCTTTATCTTATCTCCTGAAGTCTTAAATTGCCCTTGTTTTTTTTTTTTAAGGTGAACTTTTAAAGGAGAATAATCTAAGAAACTCTAATATTCCACTTTCTGAGATTTTTCCTGCAGTGCAGGTACCGTTTCTTTTTGACATATGGCCGGGTAGCCTCCAAATGCCCGGGGTTCATTTTCAATTCTCCCCATGCCAGGACACACACAAGGCCTTTCTTCATGGACTCTTCACTCCCACTGTTGCCATAGAAACCACTGCCTGTGTCAGAGCACTTTGGAGAGGGAGGAAGGAGGCTTGAGGCACTGCCATAGCAACACGCATCTCTATAGTAGCATCCCACGCTCTGCACCATCTTGTCACCAGACAGAAGAGGTAGTTGTGGGGATGCCAGAATTGTTTCTCCAGGTAAGAAGTAGGAACTCAATAATTTGACCCTTGTCAGGCAGCTCTGTCTGCCTACAAAGGAGAATCACAGAGTTCATGTCAAAGTCCTAACATGAGCACTGTGGCCAGAACCTTAGGAAGCTGTACTATCAACCATCTGCCAACAGGATTAATACTGTCACTTAATCTCACACTGCATCATAGGACTAAACACACAGCATGAAGGTCAAGAGCATAAGTTTAGGAACCCAACCCCTGAAATCCAACTCTGGCTCAGTCACTCTCTGACAGTGTCTCCTTAAATAAGCCAACTTGTCTGTGTCTTGACTTTTTTTTTTTCCTAGCAAAATGATGATAATAATGTGACGCTTACTTCACAGGGTCATTGTGCATTTATGAAAAACTCTCAATCTCATCTTGTTGTAATCCCCTGATAAATGTCACCTGTCATGATTTTCATAATGGTGAGAGCACTGACGAGCATTTCTTTTGTGCAAAGCATTTCACCTGTAGTAGGTCCCAGTTCTTACAGGCGCTTCTGATTGAGGTGCCATTGTTGTCCTGTGCTAAGGCACAGATAGGGGCACAGGCTATGTCCCTCCAACCGCTCTCTCTGTCACATGTGTTCTCAACAGGGGGTAGTCACCTCCAAGTGAGCACAAATTGGCTCCTGGGGGTAATGGTACAAAACAATTACTTCTTTGTGTATAAAGCGCAGATATACATATAGTACATAAATAGACATACAGTGTTTCTGTGCTATTAACATTTCATGGGCAGCAGGAGCGTGGAAAGCAATTAGGGAAAAAAATGTCTGAAAAGGCTCTTCAGGGAGGTGGTAATGAAAATAGGACTGAGAAGTCAGAAATCAGATGAGAAGGTTTAAGAAACCAAACCATGGGCAAATATAAGCCTGGCCTTCACCCTCCAGGCCAGAACTTCCAAACTGCCATCCTGCCATTCACTTCATCAAGAACTGTCAGGAGAAAAAATCATACCTCCCATAGTGATCTTGAGATAACTGAACCCAACATTCAAGGAATTACCTTGAACTTGTTAGAAGAAAGGCCCTGTGCAGAACCAGAGCTTTGTTCTACTTCTTGGATCTGATGTTGCGGCCCCAGGTTGTCTTGGGAACAAGTCCCACAGCTTATCTTCAGCCTGTGAATGTAAAGCTACACCAAGTCCAGGCAGGGCAGAGCCAGCTGATCCTGCCTCCGCTCTCCCTGGAAGCTGGTAGCCCACAGCAGAGAGCACTGAATCTAGACCCTGGGAAAGGCTGATTAGGCTAAGTCCTCATGGAAAGACTTCTCAAAGGACTGAGAGCTATTTTTATTCCTGTACAGCTAACCTTGGGTTTTGAGATTTTAATTGGAAGAAACAGTACCCTGGGGGCTGGTGGCCAGGGGCATGGAATCTCTATTGGTCCCAGAATGTGTCACTGTCCCCAGTCTCTGATATGTGAACATAGCCACTCACAAAAATAGAAAGCATTCTGCAACATTTTTATGATCATACTTTATGATTTGCTAAGCAATCTCGTATCCATCATATTCAAGAGACATCACAGCCATTAATGTTACTATAATTAGGAAAAGCGGGTGAAAAAAGGGCAGAACTTCAACTGGAAATATCTAGATTTCTCTCAGAGGGGCCCCACAGACCAGAGACTTTTAAACAGGTCTTGGCTATGACTAAACTTGGGAGATACACTTTATATTGTTAACAGGTGCACGCACTGACATACCTGTCAAATTGAAAAAAAAAAAAAGCATTCCCAAATAATAACAAGATGTGATTAAACTACATAGTAAATGTTTAAATTCAAAACAACTTATTACAGTGAAAAACACTCTACCATTAATCTACCTCAAAATCCACCCCCGCCCCGCACTTTGAACAGATTTATCCCATAATGCTTGCCACTTTCTGAGCATGTGTGGAAGGCCTCTTTCCTGAGTGTCTGTATAAGGTATGATCAAAAATACAGTAAATGTAGCTATGCAACACCATCTTCTAGAAATGCCACATGTCCTTGTCCAGCTCATTTACCGGATCTGGCATGGTGTGACTCTATCCCAAACTCAAAGACCCCGAGAGGTAAGTGTGTAGAATCCACTTAGGGTACCAAGGCAACCATAATAGAGCATTTAAAGATACAGACAGAAGAGAACTTCCAGAAATGTTTCAGAGCATGGCAAGAACAAGGTAAATGTATGTTTGAGGTGCGGGGCACTATAAGGGGGATTTGTGTGTGTCTTCCTCTGTTAGGAATTTTTAAAAATGGAAACGTTCTCTGTGCTTTTCGGTTCCACTTCATGTTTGCTATCAGTATATGTGTGCAGGGCATGATGACTACTTTCATTGTGGGGCTCAGTACATGTATGTGACACATCTTAATTCTTTTTACTGACCTTTCCTTCTTTGCCTTCTCCTGTCTCTGGATCACCTTCTCATTTGCAAAAGACCTATCTCTGTGCTTCCTATTGTTCATCTTTTATTTTGCTCTTTAAATTATTTCTACTTTGGCTTCTGATAGG
This sequence comes from Thryonomys swinderianus, assembly GCA_004025085.1. Taxonomy (NCBI): domain Eukaryota; kingdom Metazoa; phylum Chordata; class Mammalia; order Rodentia; family Thryonomyidae; genus Thryonomys; species Thryonomys swinderianus. The sequence goes on from PVIC010004647.1 coordinate 5,841, forward strand.
AGAGAAACTGCAACAGTTAAGCTTGGATCACATCTCATCCTTGTCCTTAGTGTAGATGACACCCTTTGATGTTCCCTAGTACAGGCTGGTGTAGACTGTTGGTAAGGCTGCTCTTGATCCACCAAAATACTCTCACGGGTGACAAGCCAAGATGGCAAAATACTGTCAGAGGCCATATGTGATTCTTTACGACACTCAAACACAGGGGCTAAGAACCCTGATTCTGGAGTCAGAGTCCCATGGTCCAGACACCAATCTTTCCTCACTGCTTCCCAGTTCCTTCTCTTCTCAGATCCTGTCTTTTCCTTATTTGCAAGGCAGATGTTTGTAGCAGCCAGCCTCCAAGGACTGCTTTGAACACTAAGTGAAATAATCTTTCGAAGGCACCAAGCACATGCTTGACGTATAGAGATGGCCACTACATGGTAATTATCATCATTATCACTGTTGTAATTGCATGGCTGTTGCTTTTCAAGAAGATAGAAGGTGGCATGTGCATCAAATTGTGGTCCTTTGGGACTTTGAGGCTGGATAAAGTATAGGTGGAAATACAGCTGAAGAAAAAGGAAGATGTACCTAGCAGAGAACAAAATAAGAGGTGCAGCCCAGACAGAGAGGGGTGGAGGGTGGGATCCCAGGGCAGAGGACTGAAAGTATTATTCCCAGACAAGTGTGTTGGGGAAGGGGGGGTTGGGCTCCAGAAATCTTCACCTAACAATATTTTCCATTGCTTGCATGAAGTCCAATGCCCGTGTGCTTTCAGAATCTTTCAGAGTACTGCCAGGGGCAAAATAAATTGCAAGACAAACTCCTGCAGCCTAGGCAAACCTGGAAGCATGCTATGCACTAATCGAAAATTACACGCTTGTTTTTCTAACTGCCAACGCCTGCCTGAGGAAGATCTTAAATACAGGTCTGAGCACACAGTTTACCGACTCCTAACTCACAGGCTGTATTTATGGAGCAGCTGAAATTGCTGGAGACCCTGCAGAAATAGCCCAGTTTGGCTTGCAAATAATTGTGTTCAGGCCAAGAGCCACTTTGCTAGCTCTTCTCTTCTGCCCTCACCCTGCAGGGAAGGGGGAGAGACCCAAAGGGTTGTGTGATTAGTGCGCAGGTGTGAGCACACCCCTTTGGATATGGCGTGTATCTGTGCATGTGCCCATATGGAGGGCAAGAAAAGCAGAAATGTCTCTGGAGCAAGAAGGAGGAAGTGTCTTCCCAAACTGCCTGCTGTGTGTATCTGAGATCCAGGATTGAAAAGCAAGAGATAGTCGTCATGTCATTATGATTATCAGAATAATAGAAAAATGACTAATATGTTTTAGACACCTATTTTGAAGCAGGTATGGCGCAAAATTCTCCAGTAGCAAAATCTCAGTTACTTTCACGATCACCGTATGAGAAAGCTGGTACTCTTCCTCCCATGTGCAGAAGGAATCTGGGGTGCACAGAGGTTAAAATAACCCAAGGTCAAGCAGCGGATCAGTGCCTAAGCAAGGATGGGAACATGGTGACTTAAAGCCTGGTCTTCAGAAAGGAGATGACAAATGAATCTTCCACCTGAGAGGAGGTGGTCATCCAAACTGGGCCCCGGCTGCCTCAGATTTTTCTTTTTTTTTTTTTTTTTTTTTTGAGAGAGGGTCTCGCTTTGTAGTTCAGGCTGGCCCTGAGCTCACTATGTAGCCCGGGCAAATCTCAAACTCAGCAATCCTCCTGCCTCTCCCTTCCAAGTCCTGGGATTACAGGCATGAGCCCGGCATTGTGATATGGGGTTACCAGGATTGAACCAGGGACCTTGTGCTTTCTAGGCAGGCGCTGGAACCACTGAGCTGGAACTCTGGCCCAGATTTTCCATCTTGAGATTCAAGGAGGTGCTGGTATCTTCAGATGGCTTTGGAGACTGAGGATCTTGGAGGAGGCTCAGGGGGCAGGGCTGGAGGATCTGTTGGAACAGTCTCCTTCCAAGAAGTCTAGGAGTGAAGTCCCTCAGAAGCTGTTGCCCTTGGGCTTTGCAGATCCAATAAAATTGAGACTCAGAAAGAGGAAGTGACTTGCTGGAGGCACACAGCCAGTTAGTGGCAGCACCAAGATGAGACTCTACTTGAACCTGCTCTCAGTCTCAAATGTTCCTTTCACTGACTCAATATGCCAGCAGTGAAAGGAATGGTGACGTCATAGACATGCACTGTACTTAGTTTCTGTGAAGTCTTAGACACCGTGCTAAGTGTGCTATTTGGATTGACTTAGTTCCTTACGGTAGCACTTGACACATCCTATTGCCACCCCCATTTTAGAACTGAAGTAACGGTGGCACCGAGAGATTGAACAATTTGCTCAGCCAGGAGATGTTATGTCTTTTGAAGTCATTAAGGAGCTCTTGTCCTGTCACGTGACCCTCCTCCAGTCCACTCTCCAATCTCTCCTGCCCATCCCTGGAAACACAAAAGGCCTTTTCCTGATTAGGCTGAGGTTTCTCCTCTTCGGAAAACCTGGAACAGGGAGGAGCTCTGCCCTCCAGACAGATACTTTCTACACAGCCACAGTTGGTTGGTCCCGTTCTTCGTCATCACCGAGTAACTCCAGCCCCCAGTGACCTTGTGACTGCCCCCCACAGATCTGATGGGCTCAGCGGGAAGCACAGTTAGACAGTTTCAGGATTTATCTGTAAGTCACTATTAAAGGCTTTGCTGCACCCTTCAAAAACAGTCCAGGTGTCAACTCAGGCAGAAAGGCTCTTGTTTGATTCAAGTTGTCTGGGTGGCAGGTGTTTGTTTGTTTGTTTGTTTGTTTGTTTAACCTCACCTAACTCTTTTATAGCTGCAGATAATCTTTCTTCCTGCAGACAGGTTCAGAAATATGACTTTTTATGTGTCAGGCCGTGTATAGTCATTGCTCAGGAGGAAGCTTCAGCCTCAATGCCTGACAGCCCTGGCACTGTCCACTGTGTCCCCACTTTGCCTATGGGAGCATGAAAGTGACTCCCCCAGAGTAGAGTGGAAGATGAGATTTTAGCACATGTGTGGGGAGATGGAACGCAGCAAGAGGGAGAAGTGGGAGGCTGGGGTGGGCCTGAGGAGGCAGTTAATGATGTGTTTGATCTCCCTTAATCAGGGAGCCAGCAGGTCTTAGGCTCTGGAGTCAGACATCTAAGCTCACATCCTGATCAGTTTCTTAGTAGGAACCTCAGCAAGTGACTTAACCTCTCTAAACTTAAGTTTCTTCAGGGTTGGAAGTGGGAATATTAACAACATCTCATGAGATGAGTACTGGGATGAAGAATGAAGTTCAGCTGGGTGTGGTGGCACAGGTCCCTAAACCTAGCACTCTTGGAGGCCAAGACAGGAGGACTGAGGACTGAAGCCCACCCTGGGCAACTTAGTCACTTACTAGTGAGACTTTCTCAAAAAAAAAAAATAAAACCTTGAACACAATGCTTAGAATAATAATGGAGTATTAAAAAATGTTAAATGTGGCATGGGGGTGTGATGTAGTGGTAGAGCGCTTGCCTAGAATTCATAAGACCCTGGGCAAAAGGGAGAGAGAGCAGGAGGAGTTATTTGCAATGATATGGCTAACTTTAAAACATTATGTTGAGTGAAACAAGACAGACACAAAGTACATGCTATATGAGTGTGTGTGTGCACGTGCAAGCACATGTGAGCACATGCACAAATATATAGTACTGGAGATGGAACTCAGAGGACTCTCCCACTGAACTAAATCCCACCTTTTCTTTAAAAAATGCTTGTTTTAAAAATTTTGAGATATGGCTTCACTAAACCACTAAGTTGCCCAGGTTGAGTTCCTCCTGACTCAGCCTCTCAGAATGCTGGGATTGCAGGCTTGTACCACCAAGCATTGTATGACTGCATTGATAAATAGTCCTAGAACTGACAAAGCTAATCTTGGTAAAGGAAATGGCAAAACTAGTTGCTTTTGAGGTGAGAAATGTGAAGAGATTGAACGGAAAGATATATGGGGATCTTTCTGGGTTAACAGAATTGCACTAACTCTTGACCTGGGCTGACATGCTTAATAAAAATCACTGAACAGGACTCTCAAAGTCTTTAATGTTATGTACATAATTATTCTCCCCACTTAAGAACTGCTAGCAGAAAACAAGAACTATTTTACTTAGGCCTAATATTATTCTATATCTTAATGAGGAATTCTTCGGTGATGAAGACTGGACTGGATGAAGAGAAAAGAGAGATTTGCTGGCCCTAAGCAGAAGTTGGGCCTTAGGTACACCTGGTACAGGGGTCCCTCTTCTTCCATTGCTCAGTCCACCTTCTGCCAGGCTCTTCTCAGAGTCCTCCTCCTCTGTAGGGTCAGAGGGCAGCTGGCAGCTCTAGACCTCCAGTCTCCAGCTCAACCAGAACCTGGGAGGAGGAGGGGCTGGCTGACTACCCTGTGACATCCTGGGGTCAGCTCTCATGAGTTCTTTGGGTGAAGGATGAGCCGGGCATGGTGGTCCATGCCTGTCATTCCAGAACTCTGGGAGGCTGAGGCAAGAGGATTGCATACTGCTCAAAATAAAATAAAGAGGGCTGTGGTTGTAACTTAAGTCCTAGATTCTATCTACACACACACACACACACACACACACACGTGTGCACACACACATACATAGGCATGCATGTGTGCACAGAGAGGATTTCCCAAACATTATTGAAAAATGATAGTATGTCCTTTCCAAGCAGCATCTTGTTGTCAGTGCTGCACATCTTGTTGCTAAATCTTCTGACCAGGACAATAAAGTGAAATGGTTTGACTGAATGGAGAATCAACCCCAACAAAAGGAAAAATGGAAGACCAGTGGTAGTCTCTCCACCAAAGGCAATGCTTTCATTTTCCACGTCTCAGGTAGAGAAGACCCAAAGAAACTTCCTGTTGGGGGTCTCCACTGCCCCAATTCTCTTTTCCAGTTCCTTCACAAACAGCTGTCATCAAAGAAACTGGTCAGAGACCCTCACATGAGACCAACAGGCTTACTACAGGCTTGACACCAGGCAGGGTTCATTCCCTTTTCTTCCTGAGAAAAGGCACTGTTACATGCCCTAAGAATATTTTCACCTCCAGAAACCACACCAGGTCTGATTCCCACTGTGTTTCTATTAGTCTTTCAGTGTTGCTGTGACAGGCATAACAAGTATACGACCCTGGGCTGTCATTGACCTCTTCTGTGCTATGAGACAGCTTTAGCTTTCCAGCATGAATCATGAGGATTCAGAAGGTCCAGAGAAGCTAGTGCAAATGAAGATACTTCGAAAGTCACTGATACTTACAGGAAAAGTTACAGGAAAGAATCCTAAATGTCCAAATGGAGAGAACTTTTCTGGTCACACAATCCCCTCAGGTTCCAGAACGGGTTACTAAAGGAGGAACGTTCTGTCCTCATAAACTCCAGCCTAAGTCTGGGAAAGAAGTGATGATTTCATTCTGAGGTTGTGTTCTCGAAACCCCTGCAGCTGCTTGGGCCCCGGTCCAGCTCGAGCCAGGCCATTTAGTGTCCCTAGCACAAAATTTCAGCTCCCTGTTGCAGCTCCCTGCTTCTGCCTGACGCAACAGTTCCTCTCCAGTCTCCCTTGCTAAAACACTCATTTGTGTGTCCTCACATACATGTAAAAGAGCCCATGACTCCATGTTTGCAATAGAAACACCTCAAAATACCAGGTTTATTAAGAAGGAGGCAGTTACACCACTGACTACGGGCTCCTTGTGGAATGCTTGGCAGATCCTGAGAAACAAAGCAATCGGTCTGTACTCTGATATGGAGTAGTGTCCATGATGTGTTTACCATGTTTCATTTCAAAAAGAAAGAAGTTGCAGAGAAAATCATTCACTCCTTATTTGGCCATCTACTATAGCTCTGATTCTTTCCTGGAATACGCAAGATTTCTTGTTCTTATGGATCCTATATTTGTCATAACAAGTTCTCTTCTGTTCTCAGACTATGCCTGATCACAGCATTTGCGTCCAGAGAGTGGACATGGGAAAGGAATCCAGCTACAGGCAGGGGAAGGGCAGCATCTCCCTCCTCCTGTCACACACTTCTATGCTATTTGAGTTATTCCTCTAATGTGTGTGTGTGTCACTTTGTGAATTTTGTAAAACCAATAAGGACACAAAATAAATGAACTGTGTGTACACTCGAGCACACACCGTCCATAAAGATCCAGGCTGGGAGGAGATAAGCAAGACGTAGGAGAGAAACTGAGTGACAGATAGTCCCCCCAACTCCAAAGGAGAGGTAGCTGGAAAGAATTATTCTGGAGAAGTGGCTAAAATGCTTCTTCCCCAGTGCTCCTGGGTCCCAAGTATAAAGGGGACAGATACCAGTTGGAAGACACTGTCCCCCTTGGGACAGGAGCCTGCATCCCAGATCAAAGAGGGAGAAAACCTCACCCAGACTTCATCGTCTTATCCGGCCCTTGACCCACCACCGGTGCCCCTTGTACGATCCTGAGGTTGAGAGCTAGTTGTGCTGCTCAGGAGCAATGTGGCCTCAGGCCACTCCCTCTCTTCTCTGTGTCTCAGCTCTGTCCTCTCTACACAGGCTGATGATAAGGGCCTCTGGTTAGGAGGTAGCAGCTCAATTCACCAGAAGTGCTTAGCATTGGTCCCCACAGCCAGAGTGCATGAAAGTCATTGTCACAGTTGTTGTTAGAGGTGGCTCTCACCACCACACTCCTCCAATGCAAGGGGCAGAGCAAGCTTTCTGGCTGCTTCTCCTGGACCCCAGTGGCTCTGGACTATGGTTAGCACCATTTATCCCCAGAGAAAGGCATCTCAGGCCAAGGGACCTTACAGATGCTGAGCTCAGGCTTCCACTTTGTAGAAGGAATCTCCACGGCCTAGAAAGGCCACCCAGATATGTATAGATCCCTGAAGACATGGACGGCAGGAGGCACGGGTGGTGTGTGGCAGGATATGCTAGACAAGTGGGTGATAAATACCAATATTCTGTAATGTAAAAAGGATGCCATTGGAGTTTCACTGGATCTAGTATTATTCTTTTGTGGCTGTGGTCAAATGTAGATTTCTTGTTCTTACTTGTGGTCGCAAATGTAGAGTTTCAGTCTAATTTTCATCCAAGTGTCCCTAACATTAACATTTTACATAACCACCATACAGTGATCAAAACAGCACTGTCACAGTCCTATTAACTAAATTTAAAAATCCACTTAGATTTTACCCTATTTCAAGATCTAAGCCAGTGTACCACACAGTATTTACTCTTTGTGTCTCTTGGGTCTTTTTAAATATAAGACACTGGGCAGCACACAGAAGAATGAGTCCAGGGCTCACTTGAGGGAGAAGGCCTCAGTTCTGCCCCCATGCCTGCCGGCCTGTCTCTTCACTCTGCTTCTTCCCTACCCACCATACACTTACTATTACCAAGATTGTCTTGTTTATCGCTTGTCTGTCGCCTGCCTCTTCTGGTACATAAAGGTATTCACAACAAAGGGACTGAAGCATCTTATTCACCACTGTCCCATCTACACTCATAGTCCTGGGCACACACTGTAGCTGTTTAGTGGATATTTGTGCCCAAATTGAAAAAAGAAAAAAAATGAGTCAGTGTTCAGAAGCCAAAACATGGTTGGGCTCCCGGAAACACAGGCAGGTTTTCTCCCTTCTCAATGTTTCCTGTGGCTGATCTGTGCCATTCCAGATGTGGAATGGATCCCTGAGGGCAGCCTCCTTCTCCACTTCCCTCCCTCTCAGCTCAGGCCACTGACTCCTGGTCTTGCAGTGGTGCTATCTGCCCGTGCTCTCTGCCCAGCGCTGAGCCCCGGCTCCTCAGCCTTATTTCTCACTGGCTTCTTATTCTCCTTGTTCTTCTTCACAGCTTATACCCATGGTCTCCAGCTAACCCCTGTTCCTCTACAACGTGATGGCCTAGTGTAGAGGCCACTGGCCACCTATGCCTACAAAGGCCCTGAAATGTAAGTAATCTGTGCTGGCAGGCTCACTAGATTTCCAGTCGTCTTAAAAGATAATGTGAAAATCTCAATTATGTGCTGCAGTGGTAACATTTTGAATATACCAGGTGAAATAAAAGATGTTATGAAAATTAATTTTATCAGTTAATTTTAATTTTTGTCAAACTTATCAAATCATGTACATGGGCCATGTCTATTACTCTTGACCAGCACTGTTTTAGAAAAACAAATCTCCAAAAACCTGTTTCCAGTGCAAATTAAAACAGTAGAGATTATATCTTATCCCAGAAAGAATGGCCATCATCAAAATATCAAATAACATGAGTAGAAATGGACCCTTCTACACTGTTGGCGGGAGTGTAAATTAGTATAATCACTATGAAAATCTCAATGTGGAGATCCCTTAAACTAGAAATTCCATTTGACCTAGCTATTCCCCTTCTAGATATCTTCCTAAAAGAGTTAAAAATATCATATTACAGTGATACATGCACCCCCATTTTTATAGCAGCACAATTCATAATAGCTAAATCTTGGAAGTGGCTCATATAGCTATCAAATGATAACTGGATAAAAAACATATGGTATGCCAGGTGTGGTGGCTCACGTCTTTAATCCCAGCACTCAGGAGGCAGAGACAGGAGGATTGCTGAGTTCAAGGCTTGCCTGGGCTACATAGTGAGCTCAGGGCCAGCCTGAGCTACAAAGTGAGACCCTGTCTCAAAAAAAAAAAAAATGGTATTCATACACAGTGGAGTACTACTTTGCTATGCAAAGGATAGACAAGTTATTTGTAGGAAAATGGATGCACCTGAGACCTAATGGTAAATTAAGTAAATCAGACTCACAAACTTAAATATCACATGATTTCTCTTGTATGAGAAACCCAAGATATAAAGAAAGAACAACATAGTAGGCAGATAATAGGAAGAAAAGAGGTAGATCTTTCTCAAAGATGGCAGGAGGGGTAGGGGAGGAAGGAAAGGGGATGAAAAAAGGAATTAAGATATGTTATATAGGGCCAAGGATTTAACTCAGTGACACTGCACCTACCTTGGAAGCATAAGGGCCCAAGTTTGATCCCCAGTACTGAAGGAAACAAACAAAGAAACAAAAAGACATGTTATATACACATATCTACTCCATACAAGGTGTCCTCTACAGGAATGTTTCCTACGAAAGCTCTTTTTCCCAGAGAAGACAACAGTTCTTAGAGGTCAAGGCACGGACCTTCGGCACTTCACAGTTCCACAAGGCACCCACCTGCTGAATGGAGGCGACCTGGGAGGCTGACACCCAGCCAAGGCTCCAGGAAGGACCCTTGGAAATCTTAACAGAGCAAAAGGATCAGACTGGAGAAGTGAGGACACCTTCTGATAAGTTTTAAAGGCCATGTGAGAGATTTTAAAGCAACACAGTTACCCAACGGAAGAAAGGCAGACCCCGATGACCTATTTTGCTCAGGCCCGGAGGGTACTGTGTGCCATTTTCCTCGACAGGAAGATACCAGGACCTGCTGGTTTTGCATATTTTCACCTGGCAGAGGGGGACGTGTCACTTTCCTGTGGAGGGAAGGAGGCTGCAGAAGAAAGCAGCATCTATCTCTCCTCAGAGACAGAGCCTGTCATGAACACTTTGGAATTGTTATTTCATAAATCCCTGTGTCAGGAAGGTTATTAGCAGCTCTGCTTAATGATGAGAAAACAGATGTACTTAGCTAGAATCTCAGAGATAATGGTAGAGTCAGCACCAGCCTGTGATTTTCCTGACATTTGACCCAGTATGTTGGGAACTGTACCATCATCCAGCCTCTACCTCTGAACTGAAAGAGGACAGGCTGAGGGAAAGGGGGTAAAGAAGGAGGAGAAGGAGGAGGGTGGAGGCAGGAATGAAGTGGGCTCCACCAGTCACTCAGGTACCTCCAGAGACAAATATCGCAGGGGCTGAAGTGGCAGCATAGCCCAGATGTGGGGAAGTTCCCTGCTCCTGCACAGCCTGAGTGGGGCCAAGGGGAGGAGAGGCTGTGAGCACGGTCTAAACCACCATCCTTGCACAACCCTGACTGTTGCCTTCAGTGACTACTTAGTCAAGAAACAGAAATACACGTCATGCATAAAGGATGCTAGTGGGTCTAATTTTGATTTATAAAATGACACAGCAGGTATTTACTGTACTCATGTTCACTGTTTTCTTTTTGTTTGGTTGTTTTTTTTTTTTTTTTTTTTTTTTTTTTTTTTTTTTTTTTTTTTTTTTTTTTTTTGAGACAGGGTCTCGCTTTGTAGTTCAGGCTGGCCCTGAGCTCACTATGTAGCCCAGGCAAGCCTCAAACTCAGCAATCCTCCTGGCTCTGTCTCCCGAGTGCTGGGATTACAGGCGTGAGCCACCACACCCAGCACTGTGATATGTGGTATTGATTGCTGGTGGGCGTAAGTCACCACGCCCAGCATTGTATGTGGTTACCAGGGATCCAACTCAGGACCTTGTGCTGGTGAGGCAGGTGCCGGAACCACTGAGCTAAATCTCCGGCCTGATGTTCACTGCTTTCTTGATGTGAGAGTTCCACAAGCCAGACTCTCACTCCAAAGCTGAATAATCACGTTTCATTTGATGCAGTCAGACCATATAGAAGTCCACTTCCTGTTACCAAACTGACAGTATTTGCATGGTACTATTTAGAAATTCACTCATCGCTTGGAGAGTAAGTTTTCCCCCGATGAAGTTTTCTTCGTGTACATCTTATTGACCACATATTCTCTCCTATTAACTCTATGCACTTTTCTGTGGCCCTCATAAATTTTAGAGCTTGAACCCCTTCAAAAGCGAGGGTTGTGTGAAGGTTTCCTGCCTGCAAGGGCAAATGTTGTGAGCATTTAAGGGAAAATAAATGCGTCCACCAACCAGGTGGTCACAAGTGCATAGGTGCTAATTATGTGTGAGGGACAGTAGCACGGAAGTAAACAAAGACAGGTTTGAGAGGCAACGCCAGCCCTCCCACTGCTTGTACTTTAGTTGGACAATTGAGATACTCAAGTGTGTTGACACTGAGCAGCCATTTTGCCAAAAATATCACGTTAAACTCCACCCCTTAAACTGTGGACTAGTGTGCTTTGGGACGTGTTTCTCCAATCCGACTTTTGTCGCTTGGTCTCAGAAACAAATTCAAAATGTCAGTGGTCCAAAATGACAGCTTTTAAATCCCTAATCAACAATTCTTAGGCTTCTCCGGGATTCCCTTCAGCTGAATTTCTTGCCTCATAAAGGGTATTTTTCTTTTATCAATTTATGAGCAAAGACTAATTTTGTTTGATGAAAGAAAAATGGAAGCACAAGACAGTTTCTATCCATCTTGCTCTCCATTTTATGGAGCATCACACATTTCCATTGTGTCTGACACTCTTGCATTGACAAATCCTTGGATACATCATTTTGGAGTTAAGACAATAATTTGCCTACACATTTGACCAAAAAAAAAATTTGGTAATACTGAAGATCCATCATACAGATATAATTTGAAACTGCTGTGATCATTTTGGAGAAAATGATCCAATTATGCTCCATAGTGCCTGTTATTAGGTTGCTTCCCTCAGCCAGCTGGAAAAGAGGAAATGGTGGCCTTAGCAAACAGCTGAAGTTTCCTTTGCACAACTCGAGGTTTAACAATGAACTCTAGGGACATCAAGCTCCAACCTCTGTAATCCTTTATTCATTCAGTAAATATACATTATGCCCCTGCACTTTGCAAGACACTGTGCTAGACATCAGGAGAAGGTGAAGGAAGAGAAGAAGGAGGAGGAAAAGGAAGAGGAGAAGGAGGAGTTACACAAAAGGTGTGAAGGTCCCAGACTCAGAGCCTGCAGTTGCCAGGAGGCTGAAACAAATGGCTGAAGTGGGCACGGGAAGGCTTGACAAATAGGTAGCTACTTGTATCACCTACTTGAGTCACCCACCCATTACCTGTACACAGGTATAGGCTTTGATATAGACAGATCAGCTGCACTATTAAAAGAAGCCAGAAACCTGAGCATTTAGTAAATTCTGATTTGAAAAGCCTGTCTTTTTCTTCTGAGCCGCAGATTGGGATCCCTCACCTAGACAGAGGTCTGCCTTCAGAAAGCCCACAGTCCAGCAGAGGGGACAAAAGTGGCCATGACGACACAGAGCACAGTAAGGCTGGTGGTGTGACAGATGTAGCCCCAAAGCAGAGAGCAAGGAGGGAGAGCCCCACTCTGAGAGCCTCAGCAAATATCTCCCATGACACATCTCCAGGTCCTAGACACTCTCTTTTGAATATGCCACCCAGTTATCATATGAAAATGTATCCAGCTCACATAGTAAGTATAACATTTTGTTGTCACAAGTAGTTTTGACCTTGACATTGCCTTTTTCCTATTTTGGTGCTGATTATTTCTACCTCTCCCACTTTGAATCTCCATCACCACAGGTTTCTGAAAGCTCTGTTCGACCCGATGGATTCAGTTCTGGGGTCAGAGACCATGTTATCATCTTGACAAATGAAGGTCTTTTCCCCAGAAGAGAAGGAGCTGAAGAGCTTTCCAGGAAGAAGAGACTGTTTAAGAAGGTTAGAATAATGTGGAAAGGATAAAGTATTTAGCCTTTGGCACAGGTAAGTGAGAAAGAGATCTGGACACATAGATAGGAAACACATTTATGGGACTTGATACGAATTTTAGAGTTTATTCTCCTGTCTTTGAGGAGCACTTTAGTATCTGAAAGAACCTTAGCCTATCCAGAAAACTGGGTGGAACTGGTCTGGGAAAACTTTGGGAAACAAATCAAAAACTGAATTTTGAAGAACAAGTCTCACAGCAGAGCTGTGAACACACATACTATCTTGCACAGGCTGTGCCCTCCATTTGCATGTTTTCTGATCATGCTGCTCCTTAAAGCTCCTCACTTCCTTTCTGGGCCTCCAAGCTCCCCAGTTTCAGTTCCCCCACAGTCCTGAACCTGGTCTCACTTGTCTGGCCTTCTTGGTCAACCTTTCATTCAGCAAGGGTCTTAAATTTGCCTTCCCTAAGCACACTTCAAAGTCACATGGAGAGCTTGTCTTTCTCCCAGAGAAAATAATTATTTTCTAGAACTTTAAGTGGAGCCACTTTACAAGTGTACACCTTTTATTTCTCTAAGGTTTTCAGCAAGGAAGCTGGTTTAGGGCAGAAAGATGACATGTAAACATCACTAGAATCAGAAGTGGAGTTGGGAAAGAATCCACATCGTCTGGTTCAAATAATTCTGCTTCTCCACACCAGTCATTTCCTGCAGCTATTCCGGCTGATTCAGCTGACAACTATGCAAAGTTTTCAGCTTTCAGATACTGAAAAAAAGACACAACCGTCCTCTGAATTAGGATTGATATATTTGTGGAACACCTTGTGGGACACCTGGAATTGTTTTTAAGCATGAGATTCTGAAGTCTGCAGCCAGATCGAGTCATTATGGGTCTTATGAATTGACTCACAGAATGTACAAGCGAAAATAAATGTTGAATGTTTAAATTAAAAAAATAAACATCACAGGAAAAGACACTTTGCCATTAACCCCACTGAACACTCCCCTTACTTCAAATATGTTTAACCTGTACTTTCTGACAATTTCTGAAGCTGTTCTGGAAGTCTTCCTTTACAAAGTACGGCTTAGAAAAAAAAAAAGGCTGGGCATGGTGGCTCATGCCTGTCATATCACCACCTAGGAAGCAGAGGCAGGAGGATTGCTGAGTTCAAGTCTTGCCTGGGCTACATAATGAGCTCAGGGCCAGCCTGAACTACAAAGCGAGACCCTGTCTCAAAAAACTTTTCAAAAAATGGCAGCAAATGCTGCTGCCAAGTGCCGTCTAATGGACAGTCAAGCTCGTAAAGATGTAAGTGTGTCTCTGTCCACCTTGTTCTGCTCTTCCTTAAAGTCAAAATGACCATAAGCAGTAAAAGTTTTCAGTTAATTCAGTGCATGGAGGCAGCCGTGACAGCACAACTGAAGACACAAAAGAAGACTTCAGAAGCAAGCATGATGAGGTGAGTGTGTTCACAGCCAAGAGAGTCTGCTGAGGGGCATTACTGGCAATGAATCTTTTATTGTAGTAAGCTTTAAAATGGTTTAAATATTCACTGTGGTTTTCAATCACACTCACCTTTCCCACAGATTCTCCAAGTCAAACCTCTGATTTACTTCCTAAGTCCATCCTGATAAAAACAGGGATGTCAGCTGTAGCTGTGAGTTTCCTGGTCTCCCACTTGCCCTCCTAGTCTCCTACCTGCTTTCTTCTGCCATTTTACCAAAGTTGTCTCAGACATCATACATTTAGCATGAAATTTTCATTGATTTTTAAAGGGAATTTAATGCTAAAACTGTCGCTGACACCTCATCAGTGTGAACATAACTCACACTGCTTTGTGGTATTGTGGAGGTAGTTTTGGGGACGGGAGCCCATAAAATCAGCCCTAAGCGGACCTTTCTCTCTCACTTGACATGGTCTCTGGTGGCTGTCTCTCGGTTTCCTGGAGGTTCCCACCAAGGATAGCACTGTGCCCTGACTCCAAATCCTCCTCTGTTTCAGGGTGACATTCTGATTCTATCAAACCGGCAATCCTTTTGGTAAGTATTTAATCTTCTCTTTTTTCAGTTTATTTCCTAAAACGTGGAATTCACTGTTCAGCTTTTCGCTTCTTCCATTCTCAAAGATGTATTACTGTTTCTGTTGAGAAGGACACCAAGAGCTCTGGGTGAAGACAGCAGCTTGCATGTTGTCTTGAGGGACTCAACGACTCAAGAGTCTCCCCTGAGTGGGATCTTGTGAGTGGGATCTCGGGAAGACCTTTGAGGGGAACATGGCAGCCCTCTTCTCTGCTGCCTCTTCGTTTCTTTGAGATACCAGTGAACCTACGACTTCCAAAACGAGACTTCTTCCCTCATTTGAAGCTGTGCTTGCAATCCCTAATTAAGTAATAACTTTCCCAGCACTCTGCTGTACTAAGCCTGAACGGCACTCCCATTACCTCCTCTTAACTGAAGTCGAAATTACAGAGCTGTCATTTCCTGGATTTTCTCACAAATGCACGCATTAAACTATACCTACACTCACCCATTAGTAACTTCTCTTTGTGGTGGGTGTTTAATGTCTTATGATGACTCTACTGACTCTTCAACTTTCCATCCCTATCAGAATATTAATAAATTCTCTTGTTCTAGAGTTTCTGTCTAGTTTGCTTTCTAGTTTCTTCATGTAGCATTAATCTGATTTTAGAAAGTTCTATTTTCTTTCTCTTGGACAAGAAAAGAGAAACGTCTTTCTTGTAGAGCTACCATTCTGTTTAGGATTCAAGTTGTCTTTGCATAGAATGGCTCTTAAGTCACAATCAGACTGGGCTTCTGTCTCTCCCTGTCTGAGTCTCTGTCTGTCTGTGTCTCTCTGTCTCTCCCTGTCTGTGTCTTAACCAATTTTGCTTACACTTTGTTGACAACACATATATTATGTGTGCCCTATACACTTGAACTCTTTGGATCCTTTCAGTATCCCTTAGGTAGGTTTTGTTATTGTTCCCATTGTATATATGAAGAAAATGAGGCACAGAGGTTCATAGGTTTCTTCAAGATGACAGTGAGCAATTCCAGAGCCCAAGAGTCCTGATATGTTAGGGTTTACTGAGTTAAAGAGACAAAACTCAACTCCAACTAGTTTGGCAAGAAGAGAAATTTTTTCTTCATAAAACTGATTCTTGAAACAACAGTGGGATGGAAGCTATTCTCTAAGACAGCTAAGTTGAGGTATTGGCCCTCAGAGCTCTCAGTCTCTACTTTCCACCGCTCCCTCAGGTTGCTTCTTCCTCAGGGCTGGTGTCAGGGCAACCAGTTTATCCCTAGCACTTACCCTCCTAGTTTGACAATGAAAAGAAGGTTCTTGTTCCCAAGAACCAATTTTAAAAACAGAGAAAAGACACTGAACATCTTGGGTCAATGTCTAGTTGTCAGACCAATCGATGTGGCCAAAAGGGTAGGGACTAGAATTAGCTTCTCCAGAGTTGAATGCCTATCTCTGAATAAATGATCATAGAAAAAGATATAAAGGAGGCTTTTGTAAAACGCATTTTAGAGTCACAGAGTTAAAAAAAAACTAACTCAAAGATGGGGACAGCACAATTTTGCCAATAGAAAGACTAGTGCCCACGGAATGACAATCCCAAAGAGTTGTAAAATTCAGAACTACCAAGGTGAGATTATTGTTGATCCTGAAACAGATCTACTAGAGCTGAGACCAGGTTTCCCCTCTAGGTGGGAAGAAGCATTTCACTGCCAGTGTCCTCTTCAGACTTGCTTCGCTCATTCATGTGACCTTCCCGGCCCCTGCAGGTACTTGATTTTCAACCATGTTTCTTACCTAGTGGTCACCAAATGGCACATTCCGTCATTGGGATGACAAATAGAGCATCCTCTTCCCACATTCTACTTGGCCTACAGCCAAAGAAGAAGGTTAATGCTCTAAAGAAGAAAGAGCCAAGGCAAAGTCTCCAGCAGTTAAAAACAGAGTTTTCTTGACAGCGTGGCTTATGTCATTTGACAGGATTTTTCAAGGAACAGAAAAACAAGTTTGACAGGATGTGTTTTAAGCAGAGATGCGTATATAGCATACCCAAAGTCAATCACAGCCAGTCTTTGTGTGGGGTGTGAGCCAAGGAGGGGGGAGTGTGACTTCTTTTCTCCTCTCCACCCAGGGCCTCAGTCTGCCCTCTTCAGATGGCTGTGTGTAATAGGCAAACCCATTTCCCTCTGGTCGGCACTCATATGTAGTGGTTCCCTTTGTAATAATGCCTAGCAGCTCCAAAAGTCCATGGGCCCCAAGGCTTCACCAACACAGAGCTTTACAAGTTGTGGACCTGTAAACTCTTTGTTCCATAAACCTAGAGGTGTTTTCAGGCAAGACGCCTGCTCAAAGCCTCCAACAATTTAGAGAAAAGAGGGTTTAGGGGATTTCTGTTTTGTTTTGTTTTGTTTTGTTTCCTCTGAAGGGCTGGAATGGGGTGATCTTGATAGTGTCAAAATAGGACAGAAGTGTTTTAGTTCTCATTCACTCTTCACTTTTCTCCACTTCTGAAGCTGCAAAATCATTTTTTAAACTACCACGTGGCGGACAGGACAGGGATCTTGAGCTGGGTGGTGGGACTTGAGGGAGCAGAAGGCAATCATTTAGGAAAGAAAGCCTGCGGTCAGGATAAGTGGCTCTTTCTAACCCCACAAAGATGAGATTTTTGCTTCTTTTATAGGGTTGTTAGGGTGGCAGCAAAGTTGGCCATTAGTGACCATCTGTCTCTTTCTACTGTCCTTTTCTGAACAGCAACTTACCCTTATGCAGCTGACTGTTCTGTTACCCATCTGGGCACCACCGCTGTTCTCCCTGTGACTGATGAAATTCCCTTGCTGTTTCAAAATGATCCCACTGTTTATTTCTATATGTTCCCCTCATTTCTTTAAGACAGAAGAAAACAGTTTGTTGTTCCCTAGTTGTACCTTTATAGAATCTCACCTTCAAATTAGTATTAAACCCCTATTATCTTGTCCAAACTCTTTCTTCAATGACTTTTAAAACAAGGTATATTGCTTTTAATATAGTAGCTATTGGCCAAGACTCAATGAGAACATGGTTTTGTTTGTTTGTTTTTTGAGACAAGGTCTTGCTTTGTAGTTCAGGCTGGTCCTGAACTCACTATGTAGCCCAGGCAAACCTTGAACTCAGCAGTGCTGGGATTACAGGCGTGAGCCACCACGCCCGGCACTGTGGTATGTGGTATTGATTGCTGGTGGGCGTGAGTCACCACGCCCAGCATTGTATGTGGTTACCAGGGATTGAACTCAGGACCTTGTGCTTGCAAGGCAGGGGCCAGAACCACTGAGCTAAATCTCCAGCCCGAGGACATGTTTTAATTTGCTTCTTTTTCCAAAATTTACATAAGCCAGGCTAAAAATCATCTAATAAATGGTTATCTCATATCAGGTTAAACCATTCATGCATTCACTGCCCATCCACCCACCCATTTACACATCCATCCATCATCCAACCATCCATTTCATTCATTCATTTTCTTGAGTGATTACTACTATTTGCTACACACATGTTCCTTGATCTTCCTAGTTCCAAGCAATAATTGTTAGATTAAAAACATCAGACCAAAAATAACATTGCTGACATTTTCATTGATCCCAGTTAGCATATGGAATCAGCTGCATTGCAAAACATAGCTACTATGAAAAAATCAGTTTTTTAAACATCCAAAGAAGTAATTTTGAGAAAAGATGTAGGCTGTGGCAAAGCTGGCTAGAGAAGAAGTGGGATTTCTTCAATTATAAGATCCCAAGACAGGGCCAAATAATTCCCAGGATCCCATATGTGGAACTCCTCCTAGACATCTATGCAGTGTAGATGACACGTAAAGACAACACACAACTTGAGGAGTTTCATTACTCTGTGTCTTCTAGACCAGAATGTACTTTAATCTTTAACCTTTTCTCTTTTCCTCTTTCGTTCAACCCACCTTCATTCTTCAGATCCAGTTTTTGCCTCATCCCTTCATCTCTTACTTTTCAAATAAACTTTTGACACCTTTTTTGGCTTGTCTCATCCAATTCTTTGTTTGAGACAAAAAAGACCTAGAATATGTGCAGGTGGCAAGCCATTTCTAAAGGAGCGACCTGACAACAATCTGATGGACCAATTACTAAGAGTATGAGTGAAGGAAATTATTCCCAAATCTTTAAAAGTAGTTTCTAGTTATAAGCTAAAAAGTGAGTATATTTACTTATTTTGTTTAAAAAAAAACTAAAGGAAGTAAAGGGGAAAAATGATAGAGAAGGAATGCATCACGAATATCTTCTTGCTAAGGTTCCTTTGCTCTTCATACTGACCTGACCCCTTTCCTTCTCCCTGAGGCCACCTTTTTTTGTGGGTGTTATTTTCAGGCCTTTTGATATGCCTTTATATACATATGCATAGCATGATACATGTTATATTAAGACACAAAATACCACTGTGTGTTTTTTCATGAGTAAATGTACACATGCTTATTCCCTGATTACTTCATGGGAGGCAATCACAGAGAGCTCTCATGGTTTCAGTAGAAATGGACAAGGCACTCGGGTTGTTCCTTCCTCACTTTGGGGCACATATTTACAGTGCCTGGTTAGACATTAACACTTTCATGTCAGCAATGTCCAGACTTGGGTCAAAAATGTAGTATGCCCAGATCAGTCAGAATTTAAAACTGCCTGCTTTTACAGAGGGCACTGTGTTATCAGTTTTCCTCTGGTGCTTTTCCTTAGCGGGAACTAGGGATTGAGAAAAGCAGCATATCGCCCTCAGATTCTTACTGGCCTCGGTTTTCCCAGCAGCCTGCTTGCTCTTAGCTCGCTGTCCCTGAATTGAGAGCAGAAAAATTGCCACCCAGGGAAAAATAACTTGAACAATAGAGGGCCTTAAAGCATGGGGCTGTCACTATATCAAGCCCAAACTGGCAGTGGTCGCGGCATTAAAAACAGAGCCTTAAGTCACGATGTTAAGCCTGCTGTTGCTCTGACAGGAATCTCTCTTTTCAGCTCTTCCTTCACATCATTAATTCATCAAGTATTTTCTTTCTGCTTCGCTCTGGCAGCACTGATCATAATAAATTCTTTTGCCTTTAACACAGAGAGTTCATTCTTCATCTTGTGCCCCAACTTTATCACCCACTCCACCACCCACAGGGGTTAAGAAATCCTGGAAATTGTACTTCAACAATAACATATCCCTACAATAACAGGTGCTGAAACTTCCAAACTGGAAACCTCTCAGCTTGACAGACACGTGTCTGTGTGGACGCTTGACATGGAATAGAGAGCCCAGTGATAAATTCATACACCTACAACTGATTCTCAACAAAGTTGAAAAAAAAACTGGAGAAAGGGCAGCTTTTTCACCGAGTGGTATTGGGAAAACCGGGCATCTACAGACAGGAGGTCTCAACTGGATCTTTCCATCTCTCCCTGTGTATAGAAGTCAAGTCAGAATGGATCAAAAACCCAAGGAGACAAGTTTTGGCTGTTTTCTGTCATATAGGGAAATTTGAAAAGAAAAATGTTTAAATTAAAAGGTTGATAGGAAAGTAGTAAAGAAAGTGGAAGGGGTGAGGCATATGCAAAAGTAGGAGAAGGGTAGACAGAATCACTTCAGATGTGTGCATATGTATATGGAAATATCATTGTAAATCCTTAATTTGTACAGTAAAAAAAATTTAAATGTGTCTGAGATAAATTAGTGGGACTTAGGGATTTATTCAAACAATCTGTGTAAATGTGAATAATCACGTGTGTCAACCTAAGAATCCATGTTAAATTATTCATTCCCACAGTAGATGTTCCAGTTAACCCAGAGTCCTATTCTTTAGGCTATTTTCTTAGAGTAAAAGATTGCATTTTTAATAATTTGAGTCTACTATAAAGAACTTAGGTGGTGGCAAGTCTATAAAGAAGAAAGTAAAAGAACTGCCCTGAGTTGAACCACCAGATACATATCATTAAAATAACATGAATATTTT
The DNA here is from genome assembly GCA_004025085.1 of Thryonomys swinderianus. Lineage (NCBI taxonomy): Eukaryota > Metazoa > Chordata > Mammalia > Rodentia > Thryonomyidae > Thryonomys > Thryonomys swinderianus. The sequence continues at coordinate 26,365 of PVIC010004647.1, forward strand.
GAAAGTTACAATACTGTCAGTCCAAATATCTTTTCTGCTCTATGTAACAACAGATAGGAGGCCAGATGAACTCGCTAAAATATACCTCCAACAAACAGATATGCTATACATACTATTTTGAAAATTCATTTACTTTTACTCAAATTTAGCAGGAAAAAACTGACATTAAAATGAAAAATTTATGAATCTTCAGTAAAAGTAAATCTTCTGTACCACAAGAGGTATTACTTTTTAAATGCACCCTTTTAATTCAAAACGGTAACAATAGCTAAACTCTGAAAAGATGGAAGTCATTTTAAAGCTAACTAAGCACCATGCTCTGCCTATTTAGATTAGTTTTCTTCTTTAACTTTCAAGGCATGGACATTTGCAAACTCTCATAATTTCCAGTGCAGCTAGACCTGGCAGGGTGAGTCCAGCGCTCAGAACAGCCTTTTCCCAGGGCCTCTCCTCCCTTAGTTCTTTATTTTGAATTCCCTCCTAATCAATTGTACTTTGTTGTTGAGTTTTCTCTTCAAGGGGACTCAAGGGTGTTATTTTCAGAGGCTGCTTTCCTGTTGAAAAAGCACTTTTGACAGCTGAATGACGTCTTGCTGGAGGATAATAGGTTAGGAAGGTATGTGACATCCAGATCCTGAGAAATGAGGTTAGAGCTGCTGGCAGCCTGTCGGGTCACAGTGGCTCAAATACAGCCACATTTGAGGGAGGAGGAGGTGAAGAAGGCGGGGAGTGAGGAGGAGGGAGAGAGGAGGAGGAAGAGAGGAGAGGAAAAGGAAAAGGTCCTCTGGTTCTCCTGTAGAGACAGGGGAAAGGCCGCCCAGCAGAGAGCATCAGCCCCACACTGGACTGGGTCGCAGCTCTTGGATCGGCTCCACCGGAATCCAAAAGAGAAGGATGAAGGCTGAACATGAGTAAATGCCACCAGAGCACTGCCAGAAAACTCGGGAGAAACTTCTGCCCTCAGGAATAAAGTGGGGTAGAACTCAGGAAACACACAAATCTAAGCGGAAGCAAGGAAGAAGGGCGATTGAGGGTGGGAGAAAATGAAAAGCTGAGGAGCAGGCACAGCTGGCCCATTCAGAGGGAGCTGAATGTCTCTCAATCACAGGACGTGCTTGGATCCTCGCGATGCTCACACCCATTTCCTCAGTCAGCAGGCACAGTCATGCGGGGGTGGACAAGACTAGTCCCATTTCCCAGAAAACGATACCAAGCTCGGAGGTGGCAGGCTGGCGCTACACGCCAATCCAGGGTGTTTTTTCTACCACCCCTGGTACATGCAAGAGCTAATGACAAAAGGAGAGAAAGAAAGAAAGAAAAACCAAGGTGAAACTGGGAACATTTATATACCTTACATTATATTGTTCATTTAGTTGCCTTTGTAAGACAGAGGCTAGGGCCAACTATGTGGTGAACATCTGTCATCTTCGTCTACCTGGCACCCATCCTTCACCTATTAGCCTCCCACTTTCCTGTTGGGAAATTACCTCCTGCACCACCCCACTGGGGGTAATCTTAGTGCAAAATAATTGTACTCATCTCCACTTATGACTGAGACTAAAGAAGTCAAACTCAACCCAGGTCACCTAGGGAAGAATGCCCCTAACCTTTGAATCTTGATAAAGTGCTGAAAGCCAAAGTACAAATGGTTGGAGGCTACTCATGATGGCTGTGGTGGAGGCAGCAGTGGCCAAGAAGTGGTGGCCATGGTGGAGGTGGTGATGTCATGGTACAGGTGTGTTTGGCCATGGTGGAGGTGGTAGTGATCATGTGGAGGGGACAGTGGCCATGGCGGAGGCAGTGGTGGCCACAACATCCACACTTGAGATGTTTTATCTTGAGCTCCTGTTTTATATTTTTTACAAATTTCCACTACTGTAAAAGGGTCAAAGTTGTTTTCTGTTTCATGAAGTTCGAAACCCAATCTGAGGCAATGGAGTTAGCAGGATTTCTAACCTTTGTAAAGCTCTAGCTTCATACTTATCACTGGGGACCTGAATGGATAGCTGAGGAGTTAGAAAAGGGGCAAAGAGGAAGATCCTTCTTGGACCATGTAGACATATGCAAGCAGACCCTGAGTTTAGTAGATGCTTAGCAGTCATTGCTGAGTCTCAGCGAAAAGTTCCTAGGCCTTCAGGAGAGTGGACTGGTAAGGCTTGAATGTATGTGTCCTTCCAAAATTCATGTTGGAACTGAAGCTCCAAGGGAAGGCCTTTGGGAAGTGATTAAACCAAAAGGTTTCCATCTTCACAAATGGATTGATGCTTTTACAAAAGACCTCAGCGAGCTGCCTAACCCTTCAGTCCCTGCTGCCCTCTGATGACAACTGTGCTCTTTCCCACTGAAGGACATAATAGCAAGGCACTGTCTTGGAAGCCGAGAGCAAGCCCTCACCAGATCGGAAATCTGCCAGTGCCTTGAGCTTGGGCTTGCCAGCCAGCCAGCCCAATCTATGGCATTCTGCTACAGTAGCTGGAGTGGACTAGGATGGTGGGCAGCAGAGAGCTCCAGAACCAAAGAGGACCCTGGGCATAACGCCGGAGCCAGCTGGGGTTGCCTGAGGCTTTTGTGTAGGAACACACAGTTTATCTCCAGTGTTATTTCCTCCTCTAAACAGTCCCTGCATCTACAGCAGACTGCAGAAAAGATACCTTTACACTACAGCTGCACTTTGCAGCAAAAAGCCAGTCCAAGAAATATCTGTGAGTCCGGGAGAAAGCCTTCACTCTTGGGCTCCGCACAGAGGCAGAACTTCTCCTCCATGGGCTGCCTGTAAACACACCTCTTCCATTTCACAGCAGCACTTGTGTCCAGAGTGCTCCTAGAGTGGCCTGGCACTGGGCCACTGTAAATCACACCTCGGCCCCTGCCTTGTGGTGCTTTGCTGAGGTGGAGTCAGACTGGCAGCTGATGCATGGCTGCCTCCCTCAGGCTGTGGATTTTTCTGCTTCTCTGATCTTTTCCTCCTCCTGTTCCTCCTCTTGCTTCAAGAAAGGAACAGTTGTCAGTGGTAGAAGTAAATGAAAAGAGTATTTGGTGTAATACACAAAGCTTTGATATTACCTTATTCTGTCCTTCATAAGAAGGCTGCTTGCAAAACACAGATGAAAGAGATACAATGGACAGGGCCACGACAATAAAAGAACAAAGCTGATTTGTCTGGGATCATTGCTGTATGATTCCAACACAGGGCCTCTGGAATATGGTACCAAGGAAAGTGAGAGGGGCCAGTGGTGGGATGAACATTGTCTTTTTGTCCTTTCTTTCATAGCACTGGGAATAAAACATAGAGTTTAGAGGACCTTGGTGGTGCATGTCAAAGGCTTTTTTTCACGCCAAAGAATTAAGCTGTAGTAATCTGCTCACTCCGCATGTCATACAGCTATAAGAGGCGGACTTAGTCTAGCCATTCTGGAAAAGTCTGTGCACAACACAAAAGTAAAACTTCCCCTAAGCTATTAGCTCTCCAGGCTATATTAGAAGCACATGATCCTGTGTACATGTCAGATTTTGAAACAATAAATATTTTTGAATGAGTTAAGGTTGGAAGAATTGCTTGGACACGCTGAAGAACAACCACGGATGCCAAGTTGTTTTGAGAATAGGCGGGATTCGCTGGCAGTCTGGAGGAGGGCATCAGGGGGCTGCATAGCTTCCACACAGGTGTCTGTCCTAGCCTGTCCTGCTGAGCTCAGAGTGGACATTCTGCCGGTATTTACTGGGTGAGTGAATTAATTGCTCCCCTTAGCAAAGAGAGGCTGACATGCTGCTTCAGCAGCTCAGTGACAGCTCCCAGGTAGGAGAGTCTCAGAGAGCCGGCTGCCTCAGGAAGTGGGTGGCATCTGTCAGAGCTGAGGGAAAAAAAGCGGTTCTCCTGGATCGCCTGGATTCTGATTCATTAAACATCTTAGTTCATTTTGTGTTGCTGTAACAAAATACCACAGGTTGGGTAATTTTTAAAGAAAAATATATTTATTTCTTACTGTCCCAAAGGCCAGGAAACCCAGTCTCAAAAAGCCACATCTGGAGAGGGATTCCTGCTGTGTTATAACACAGCAGAAGGAGTCACCGGGGCAAGAGGCCAAACTCTCAGCTTCAAATGTTTTTGTAACCAGCATTAATCCATTTGTGACCCAAATGTATTCCATGAGGCTTCACTGTCCAACACCGCTGCGTTGAAGTTAAGTCTGCAGCACAGGCTTTAGGGAGATGGAATCAAACCATCATTGTGTCAGGCTGGGGCACAGCTGACTTTCTGCGTTGTTCTGGGCTCCAGGAAGCTAATCATGGACACCCTTTGGGAGGGGACGACATCTATAACAATCCTTGGTGAGGTTCACATCAGTAATTACTGGGGTCACTTCCATCTAAGAACCGAGTACTGAGCCTTCCACAAAAGAGACACAATTGTGAAATCTGATGGAATGTGATTTCCAGACTTATAAATTTATCTTTATGTAAATTCAGAGATCTCTGTGCTGGGAACTGCGATCAAAGGAAGGGGAGATGTGTGTCTTTGTATTTTTCACCAGAAAAAAGCATTCCTGGTGTCCATGCTCCTACTAAAATACTCAGCATATGTGCACTGCATTTCACAACAAATCTGCTCAGTTTGATGCATTTAAAACCTGTCAAATGCTTTACAGGCAGCAAATAAACAGCTCACGCAGAGCCTATCAGACACTGGAAGTCTCTTGCTGCTGCTCTCAGCAAAATGAGATCTTTCCTATTCCCATAGCGTCTCTGTTGTGTTTATTTCTCTGGTTATCAGCTGCCCATCCCAATCTGCACATTCACCCAAAAGCTATTCTTTGACTTAACCCTGGAGGGCCCTGGGAAACTGTCCTTTGTGCCAGGAGCTGACCATGCTACCCTCTCCCAACCCAAAGGCAACCATCCTGAGACAGGACACCAGCCCTGGAGATAAGATCGTAGAAGTGACAGCTCTTGGGGTGCAGATGCAAGTCCAGAGGAAATAGAGAAGAGGAGGAGGGAATCATATTTGGTGACACCTACTATGTGCTGTATAATGGACAAGGTTCATGGCACACATTTTCTCTACGTGCAGTCCCAGTGTTGTGTCCAGAGAGACGAGCACCACAGCTTGTCCAGACCAAAGCGTCTTGGCAGTATGAGAAGAATCGGGTGACAAAGACGGTTCCCAGGTGTTCTGGTTTGTTTTTCCCATCAGCATTGTCCACACCCAGGGGAGGGCTGCAGACAGTAGGTGCACAGGTCTTGCTTGCCTTCTCCCCTCCCCCATGAAAATCAAAGATTCTCTTCTGGAGCCTGAGGTGCCAAGGCGCAAGAGTGCTAAAGTCTAGATCCAAATGCCGCTATGTGAAGACCCTATTATTATTGCCGCTGATGGTTTCAGATCTGTTTTTAATCAGCAGGGATGTTTTGTGCTGTGCTTTATTTTTCAGATTGGAAACAGCTAAATTGATAAGTGATGATGTACACCCTTTGGGGTTAGTGGATCACACTAGCAAAAACTGCTCGAGATAAAAATGACAAAAATAATAAAAATCACAATGCTACCATGACCTTTTAGCAACATAGAGGAAAGCACACTACTGCAGGGAATCATTTTTCCATCTTTCATGTTTTTAGCCACAGGAAATAAAGAAAACATTCTACCCTACTCTTTAATTCAGTGTTTCTTCCACCGAGTTCCTATTTCCTGGTAAATTAAATGGCTGCAATTTCCAAGCTTTTCTTATATTCCTAGCTCATATGAGCCCTGTTTTCAAAAGCCTCTGAACTCCTTCTTTACCCTTCCATCCAAATTTCTAACCCAGTCCGTTCAAGGAGACATAAGACAGATACTGTTGAACTCAAGTAAAGTATCCTGCATGTAGTAGGCACTAATACACATGCCACTGGATAAACTAAAGTGTTAATAATTCCTTGTCTCCGGTTGGAGATTTAGCTCAGTGGTTCTGGTGCCTGCCTTTCAAGCGCAAGGTCCTGAGTTCCAACCAGGTAACCACATATGACAATACCGGGTGTGGTGACTTACACCCACCAGCAATCAGCAGCACATGCCACAGTTCCAGGTGTGCTGGCTCAAGCCTGTAATCTCAGCACGCCGGAGGCAAAAGCAGCAAGATTGCTGAGAGTTCTAGGTTTGCCTGGGCTATGTAATGAGCTCAGGGCCAGCCTGAACTACAAAGCGAGAGCCTGCCTCAAAAAAATAAAAAGAAAAAATTTCTCGTTTTGGTATTTGATGGAAAATTACAGAAGCTGGGGAATGTGCAGATCATACCTTGTCTCCCCACTCCAGTTAGTTCTCTTCTGCGTCTGCTACCCAAGACTTGTAATTGAGAATCCAGTTCACATCTGTGTCCTTGGAAGAGCTGCCTAGAGGAAGATCTGTCTCCTAAGCACCATGTTGCAGATGAAGCAGGGAGCCCTGCTCCTATGAGAGCAGCAGCCTACACTTGTCAGCCCAAGACCTGCAGGTCCAGCAGAGGGATCTTTAGACAGGCCGTTCTGGCAGGGCCACCGTATGAAAAGAGTCACATACCTGCAAAACGAGGGCAAGCACTACCCAAATCCTCCAAAACCACAAAATTAGTCATGAACTGAAATAATCACTGCTTTGTCTTTCTTTCCCTCTACAAAACAGCCCTGCTCTGGGTCCTACTCCCTGACCACAGTGGCCCCTAGTGGTAGAAATTAGAATACATAGGACTGCCAAGGGCTCCGTGTAAAAGGGCTTCAGTTTGTTTTAGTCTGAAATGTGTCTGCATTCAGTGGAAACTCAGAAATCCTTCTGAGTCTTCCCCCTTCTTGATGAACCTCACTGATCTAATTTTATTTTTTAGGGTCTTCGCTTTAGCCTTTTGATTTTCAACACACACAAATGTGCACCCACATCAACAAGGAGGCCCCAGGGTGGGGACAAGAATTGGAGACTTATAAGGAAGGGGAGAGATTCTCAGAAAACCCGCAGGTCCTTATCCCTAGAAACTCACTTCTCTGTGGGCATTTGCAGCCTCACAAGGAGCTGCTCCCAGCTAAGGTGCCAAAACACAGCAGCCTTCTTGAGCGAGCCCTGTATTTATCATGTAGCAGATTGTATCCTTTCTTTCCAGGAATAACTCCACAAAAACCTCAACTCCTGGACTGGATGACTGCAGAGCAACTTTTCTCAAAGAGAATCTCAAGGCCAAAGTTTGTTGGAAATCACACCCCAAGAGAGTCTTCTATGCCTAAGCCAACCAAAGGATCTATGCTTAGACTACACCCCCTCCAAGGGAATCTACACACTTCTTAAGCCTCCACAATCACTGGTGCTAGAATGGAAGACTCCTCAAGGCTGGAAAGAAACATTTTCTCTTGCTATAGCAGAATGCCTGAGCCTGGGTAATTTATAAAGCAAAGAAACTCCTCATGGTCTGGAGGCTGTGAAGTCCAACTGGAGGGGATGTACAAGCTCTGTCACAGAATCACTCTGAGCTAACCCATTAACCCTTTCCTCCCCTAATTCATGAGCTGGCTAATTCACTCCTGAGGATACCTACTCAGGATCTGATCATCTTTTAAAGGTCCCCTTGGTCCTACTTCTTAATACTTAATCCCACCTACTTAATATAGCAGGGACCAGATTTCAACTTGTTTAGGTGGGGGCATTCAAACCACAGCTCCTGAGCTCACTGTAGACTCCCACAGAAACCGACCTCTGAATTCTTTAATTGCCCTGTAAGATAACTGACATAAGGAATAAGCCCAGAACTCTCGATCCTATATTTAATTGGTTCTGCAAATGTTTGAATCCATTCTAATGCAACCGAAACCAAGCTGGGTAACTTGGGCATCAATTAATACACCCTGATAAAGAAGAGGGCTTTGAGTTATGCACAAGGAAGCAGAGAAGAAAACCAGCCCTTGCCCTTTCTGCCTTCAATGGTCTGGGAACACACAAAACAATTCCCCCAGGGCTTATTACAAAGACTCAGAAGATGTTACATCCACTGGAAAAGCCTGAAGTGCTGTGTCTTGGAGGGAAATGTAAGTTAGTCAATAAAGCAACAGCAGGTCCTTTTTAACAGTGTGTGACCTTGAGCTTTCTGTAGCACCTCTCAGCTATGCAAAGGATGGGGTCAGAACCAGCAGGCCAGGGACTCAGAGGCTTAACTTCCAGCCAAGATCCTTTAGGCATTTTCAGGCTGAGCCTCCTCTGCCCTTTCTTTGCCTATCAGTCTAGACACATACAAAAAAGCAGCCCTTTCCATCTGACCTTAAATTGCTGAGAACCACCTTTTCAGCCCCCAAACATAGCACATATTTACCACGTTTACCTCCTTGCTCTTTAGCAGGCTGTATCCCCTAACATGGCTTTTGGGGAGTTTATCAGGGTCCTCTCAATATCCAGACCCACAAACCAGGCCTCCTGCTTGTGGAGCTCCCTCTCTGGGGTCTTGCCCCCAGTCTCTTGAGACATATCTCAAGTCTTCTGTCCAAAGCCCTCAAGGTCAGTTCTATGTATTGATGCTTCTACTGGTTCAGAATCCAACCTCTGGTCTTTATACCAAGCCAGTAACCACTCTCCCTTCATTTATTCATTCCAGAGATTTTTTTTTTTGAGCACCTACTTTCATCAGGCATTCTTCCAGCACTGTGGACACAACAGTAACTGTAACAGACAAAAGACCTTGTCTTGTGGACTTAGTTTCTAGTGGTGGAGTTGGCAAACTTCCTCTGGAAAGGCTCAAATAGTAAATATTTTAGGCTTTGTAGGCCATATGGTCTCTACAGTAACTAGAGCTCTGTGGCTGTGACTCGAAATCAGCCACAGACGATATGTAAACAAGTGGATGTGGTTCTGTGTCCATCTGTCCTCTTTCTTCTGAGCTGACAGAATGAAGCCTAGAGACCATGAAAGCCACAGCACATTGCCTGAGAATGAAGCCATCCTAGAGGAAATCAGAATGGGCCCCAGGATATCTTCTGAGCTGCAGGATTTGACACTGGGATCCTATGTGAAACCACATACACCTCCTCCTGGGCTTTTGGCTATTTTAGTAGATAAACATTCCTCCTTCCTCTACTTTTTTTTTTCTCAAGCCACCTGAATTGGAGTTATTTCCCTTATACCCACCATCCTGACTGATATAAAATCCAACCCCATTCATGGTCCCCCCTTCTCCTGTCATGTCTGTGTGGGTGACTTTCAGATCTTTATTTCAGGTCCTAACTTTAACCTTGGGCCCATTTTTCCTATTGCCTTCCAGACACATCATTCAATATTGTGCAAATGTAACGTGTTTAACACTAATCTTGTTACCCGGCCTCTGTCCTCCAAACATCTACATTTCATAATACTGCAGCTAGGAACACTAGTGGAACTATTGCTCTGCACTTCCCCTGGGGTAGGCACTGTAAATGTATGGTACCTGATTGTCCCCATTAATATACAAAGCAGACACGATAAGGCACACTGCACAGACCAGGAAACTTGAGTGTCAAGATGTCTAAGACAGTGGTGGTGAACCTCATGGCACACTCATTTGTTTCTCTTTTAAGACAAAAGCTGTTAATGTATGAGGTATTTTTTTTTCTAAACTAAACCTCAGTATTCAGGATGAATTGTAATTGTAGTGTTGGCACTGCCACAAATAGGTAGATTTTCGGTTGCAGTTAGGGCACTTGTCTCTGAACGGTAAGTGACTAAGCCATGGCTTCATTTCAGGTGGGCTGTCCAGAGCCTTGCTTCTTTGCTATACCAAAATAGCAGCCCTTCTTGTTGGCTTCATAACACCATCATCCAGTCAGTCTCCCAGGCCAGAAATTTCAGTATCCCTTTGGGATCCACTAATGCTTCTTCCAAAACAAATGTCTGTCTATCCCTCTCTCTCTGACTCTGTTTCTGTCTCTATTTCTCTCTCCCCACTATTCTACTCCAAGTTCTTCTTCCTTGGATAACAGAATAGCTTTCTAAATGCCTTTTCCTTCCCTAAGTCCTTCCCTTTGTCTAGTCCATACTGCATCTCCTACTTCATAAATCCAAACTTCCAATAAACAAAACATTGAAAATCTCTGCATCTTCTCATTCTTCTGCTCAGAAATCAACAACTCCTTCTACACCGAAGAAGCCAAACACCTTTTCTGGCAGTCAAGGCCATTTTTAATGCAGGCCACAACTTTCCTGGTTTTTGGGCTGTACATACAGCATGACGTTCTGATGTACATACTGAAATACTACAGTCAAGGAAATGAACATACCCACATACCTTCCTTTATTTTCTGTCCTATTGGTGCATTTAATTCTCTCTTGATCTATTCACTGCTTCTAGAAAAGAACAAGCTTAATGTTCTTTTCTAGAGCTATTGAAAATGGTTCTGCTTGGAGGGATCCACCTGCTCTCTGACTCTACTTTAATTTCCTTCTCAATTTCCAATTCTTCCTGAAAGCAGTACTTAACACTCTTACCTACTCTCAACTCTCTATTTCTGAAATCCATTGACCCTTCCACTTGTCTGCTGAGTTCTCTCTCTCTCTTTCTCTTTTTTTGAGATGTTGTCTTATTTGAATTTTGTCTTTGTCTTATTTCATTATTTAATACACATTATTTAATTGTATCTTATTAACTATGACAGTTATTTAACAATCATTTTAGGTGCTAGGAAATTTAAAAATCCCTCCATAGTTCTGAACACATGTCTTATTATAGCTCTTCTCAATCATGGTTACATCTTAGAGTCTCCAGTGAAGCTTTTTAAAAACTCCATGTGCTGGGGCTTACAACTGGAGATTTGGACTTAATCTGTATGATGTGAGGTTCAGGTATTGCCATATTTTAAAGCTTCTTGGGTGATTCTAATGTGTAGCCAGGCTTGAGAGTCAGTGGGTTAGCATATTGCAGAGACTCAGAAACTGGTTGATAGAGGTTTGGTTGATATGAGTCCAGATGTGTGTCCAAATTTCATTATTGATTGATGCACATTTATTTGGCTATTATAAAAGGCTACCTAACCAAGCAATTAGGAAATATTGCTTAGGACTGAATATGGTAATATTGATGGTGTTGATGATGATGATGATAAATACTTAAGCACATTCCCTATTTTGTTCTCTCAGCACCAGGCAAGTTTTCCTGCCAAAATCAGGTCAGCCCCAGTTTGATCTTTGCAAAGTCTTTTCTTTGTTCATGGCACCTCATGCCTTTCCAGCGATTCCATAAGGGGCTCTTTGTAAGATAACCAGCTTCCTGCTTCAGTGGAGCAGACTCACTGGGAATAACCCAGTTCCTCTTCGTTCCCAAGGCCACTGTTTATAAAAATCTTAGTTAATTTGTCATTTTGAGGAACTTCTGGACACAACTAAGTTCTTTTCTTAATGAGGCCTGGCTCCCAGGGAACACAGCCTTTTAGTCCTTGGCCTAAAATGTTCCTGGTAGAAAGGAACTTTATGACAATGGTTGTCACCTCTGTTCAGAGACATTTACTAAAGACTTTGGAGGCCTGGCCCTGTCTCTGCGTGGGTAATGAGCTCTGCTCTGCCCTGACAGTGGGGCCTGCCTTCCCCTAACTCCACTTTTTTTGTAAATGCCCTCAGGGGATCTACAGACAGCGAAAGAATAGATCTCCGGGCCAGAGGGTTAGCTCAGTGGTTCCAGTGCCTGCCTCGCAAGCGCAAGGTCCTGAGTTCGATCCCCGGTAACCACATATAATGCTGGGCGTGGAGACACGCCCACCAACAATCAACACCGCATACCACAATGCCGGACGTGGTGGCTCACGCCTGTAATCCCAGCACTCGGGAGGCAGAGACAGGAGGATTGCTGAGTTCGCGGCGGCTTGCCTGGGTACCACAGTGAGCTCAGGGCCAGCCTGAACTACAAAGTGAGACCCTGTCTCAAAAAAAAAAAAAAAAAGAATAGATCTCCATCCAGCAAGGTGTCCCCACAGTCCTAGTCCAAGAACCTGGGTGCTGTTTCTTCCATTTGAGGTCTGATTTGGGACTTACCTTGGTTAGAAGTTAAACTAGATTGGAGATACAAAAACTGAACATACAAAAATGTTTTTATTTCTTTAGCCGAGTTTCTATTGAAAGCCAGAAGAAATTATGACCAGTCCTAGCAGATCTGGAACAGAGGGGCCTGGGCAGTGCCTACCTTAGGGACCATATCAGGAACATGTCAAAGAACCAGAGTAGTGTGACAATCAAGAGTACATGCCATGCAGTCAGCCTGGCTGGGCTCCAACCCCACACTGACCTTGGGAAAATGATTTTATCTCCAGGGTTTGGTTTCTACATTTGTAAAATAGCACAATAATAGTAACAGTGACAATCCTAGAATGTTCCAGGACAGAAAAGTTGAAAACTATGGGAAGTACAGTGCTGGTATGATAATGATTTTGACCCCAAATCCTTGCTCCTAATAGCCTAGCTTCTGGTTAGCACATTCATTTTGGGGGAATCAGTTCTTCCTTGCATTGACCAACAGAGGGTGTGATAGTTAATTGTGCTGTCAACTTGAATAAGATATGCCTAATAGATGAATTCAGCACAGTTCTTGGGTGTGTTTAGATGATTGACTTACTAAAGATGGAAGACCCAGCCTCGGTGTGTGTGAGACCAGGAAATAGGCTGGTAGCCTGCATAGAATTAAACAGAAAAAGAAAGTCTCGCTTTTATTTCTTTGGGGGAGCTCTCTCTTCACCTTTGGATATCAGTGTCCAGGCTTCCAGCATACACTACAGCCTTTCAATGTGAACCCTTTGTCTTCCTCTTATGGACAACTCCCAGGGAATTTTGCAGTGAGTGCCAGGCCTTCGACTTCTGACTGGATCCTCTGGCTCTCCGGCATGCAGACCAGCCTTTTACATTCTTCTCGCCTTGACTCTACAGTGACCACATTTTTCTCCCACCAGACCTTACTTCTAAAAAGTTTGCCACTTTCCACCCATGCCATACACTGAGGACCAAGCCATTTACAAACAGGCTTTGGGGGACTTTCAAGATTCACACAATGACACTAGTCTCCATTCATTTATTGACTGAGAGGAGCCTTGACCTTTTCCCAGAAATGGGGTGGGAGGAGGGTGAGGGCATGCAGTGACCACGGTCCAGAAGTCTGAATGGGCAGATAAAGCCCATTGTCTTCTCTTCCTCTTCTACCATGGAACAAGTCTCATGAGACATAGCTGAGCTGAGGCCCCCAACCCTGACGCCAGCCTCCAGACTGCCAAGGAGCCAGACAAATCTGTGGGTTTTCAACTCTGCAAGTTGTGCTTTTCAGTTGATAAGAAATAATAGTTGTTCTTTATTCAGAAGTCAGAAAAATGAATTAGCCCCTTGGGAGCTAACAGATTTGGTTTAAATTAATCTTCCAAAGATGTGTTGAGAATGTGAAGAAAACAGAACAAAACAAAATAAAATCCAGATTAACAGGAAAAAGTACTGCCAGAAAAAAATTAAAGAAAACAAGCAAATCAAATCCTCTAAATCCCAGCAGCAGGTCCTCCCACGGTACAATGGCACCAGGAAGCAGGGTGGCTCAGGGATCCTTCCATCTCTTTTTACCCAGTCTTCTGACACTATGCAAATGAGAATTCCTTTTAACATTTTAATTCTTCCAAGCATTCTGCATGGGCCCCAGGAAGGCTGTGTGTGCTTAGGAAGCAGGAAAAGTGGTTGCTTGTCCACTGCCTGTTTTCTCTCCAGATCATCCTTCATTCTGTTTCACTAGGAAACTACATTTTCCAGTCTCCCTTTCTCCATGGATGGGATGAGAGGCAAAGTCAAGGTGTCTTTCCCCGTCTCTGTCTCTCTCTGCTTCCTATGGTGTCTGTGGCAATGCTGTGTCTCCTTCAAAGACTTCAGCTTTCCCTGGAAACTTCTTCCAACATCATCCTAGTTCTTCCCAGCAGCCGTTGATGTGCTTTGGCTCCATCTGGTCCTGGTTTCCTAACCATCTCTTTCTAACTTCCCTGTAGCTCTCATGTGATAGTGACTTCCTGCTCCTGCTAATTTCTGGCTCATTTCCTAATTCTCCACTTGGCTTCTAGGCATTTGCATTGTTTGCATAACCAGTTTCTCATAGTAAACTACTTGGGTTTGGTAGAACAGCTGTACTTTCTGCTTTTCTGATTGGATCCTGATTAATAGCATGGTCTGCCCTGTGAGATGGGAGTAAAAACAAAATCCCTCCCTGTCTCTCCCTGTTTCTCTCCTTCTCCCTCTCTCTCTTTCTCTCTGTTTCTCCACCTCTGTCTCCCTCCCTTTCTAGCCACAGTAAGGTCTATACCATGGTGTACAGTGTGCTTCTACGTGCTCAAACCAACAAGACCAGGTGACTATGGATTAAAAACACCAGGAACCACAATAAATCTTTTCCACTGACACTGGAATTTTGTCATAGTGAGGAAAACTGACTGAGAGTAGGAAACAAATTTGCTGGTGAGCAAATACAATAATGTTGGGAGCAATCCTATTTGAGAAAGTTAATTGGACAATTGAGACAATGACTGGTCAGAGCTTTTCCACTTACAGACTAGCTATGACATATCCTGACCTGAGGACTTGACTCTTTATCTTTGTTTTGGGAACAACAAAGACCCCAATTGTCCCACACGTTGTGATACTTCTGGAAAAAAGTACACAAGAACCTTCATCTACATAATTCCTCCTTGTTCTAGGATGTAAGAACATGCTGCCCTCTGAGTGACCAGTTGACCTGTTACATTTGTTACTTCTGGTGTACTGAACCTACTGCCCTCTGAGTGGCCTGTAACATTGCTGGCTCCAAAGGTAATGAATAAAAGGTGTAGCAAGCTCAGGTCTGCTGTCTTTGCTACCTAGAGTAGCATGGATCAGGCCCAAGCTCAGCTGCTTCTCTAAGTCTCATTTTTGCCTATTTATTAATTATTTTGCCTTGTGCCATTGGACTCACAGGAGACTAGAACTTATTGCAAAGATTCTATTTATGTGCCCTTCCCTTATTCCCTACAAAATAGTTTATGGGCTGCAGTGAGTCTTTTACCTTTTGTCTAATTCAGGGTCTTCAGCAGAAACTAAATCCTGGCAGAAGTTGCCAATAGATTGCTGAGAGACACAGCTAGTGCTAGAAATGTCAAGGAAGCAAGGAGATTGGGAAAAAAAAACACCCTGGCTTCTCACCTCTTCCTGTGTTCTGCATTGAGAGGATGGCTCAGACTGGAAACCTTAATGCCATATAGTTTCTGAGTTGTAGTGTCTAGTCTCCCATGAAATGATTCCTCCCCACTCCTCTCGCAGGAGATCCCTGATGCTGGGAGGAAACTTCCAGATCGTGGCTGGCCCAACACTGTAGACTTCTTCCTTTCCCTGGCCAAATCTGTGCACTGGCTTCCATGGCCAACTCAAGAACTCATCTGCTCCCCTCACCAGCAGTGCTTCCTAGATTTATACAATCCCTTGGGTGTCTTCCTAGACTCTTTTCTTCTGGCTGAACATTTCCAGTTCTTCTGACACCATATCCACACAACCAGCTTTTTGGTTTTATATGCCTGCTAAGTAGTTGAACCAGGTTCCTCCAACTTTGACGTAGAGTGTGATTTGATATCCTCTGAAACAAAAATAGAAAGTTCTGTGGCCAAGTTAATTTTGAGAATGTTAGGTCCATGAATCTTATGGGGGTCAGACTTGGCCCTGGCCCCTGGCTCTTCCACTGTCCCCTTGTCACCTTCCTCAGCTTTCTCTTCCTCTTCTTTTCCTCCTCCTCCTCTTTTCTCTTTGTCCATATTTCTAGTACATAATGTTTACATTCATCTTAGAAAGTAGGTGTATGTACCTAATACCATTTAATTCTTTTTATTCAGCATTCCTTCCTCTCCCTGTCCTTTCCCTCCATGTCTAGATTTCTTCCCATATACAGAGATTCTATCTCTCTATTTTCTACTATCTTTTATTTAAAAAAATACTTTGGGTTTCTCATAGAGAGAAACTATGCAGTGTTTAAGCTTGTGTCTGATTTATTTCCCTTAACATTATGGTTTCACAGTACATCTATTTTCCTTCAAATAACTCAGATGTATCCTTCTTTATGACAATATACTACTCCATTATGTTGAATTCCATGTTTTCTTTTTTTTTTTTTTTTTGAGACAGGGTCTCGCTTTGTAGTTCAGGCTGGCCCTGCGCTCATTATGTAGCCCAGGTAAGCCGCCGCGAACTCAGCAATCCTCCTGTCTCTGCCTCCCGAGTGCTGGGATAACAGGCGTGAGCCACCACGCCTGGCACTGTGGTATGTGGTATTGATTGCTGGTGGGCGTGAGTCTCCACGCCCAGCATTGTATGTGGTTTCCAGGGATCGAACTCAGGACCTTGCGCTTGCGTAACAGGCACCGGAACCACTGAGCTAATCCTCCAGCCCATATGTTTTCTTTTTTTGTTTTGTTTTGTTTTGTTTTGTTTTGTTTTGTTTTTGTTTTTTGAGACAGGGTCTCACTTTGTAGTTAGGGCTGGCTCTGAGCTCACTATGTAGCCTAGGCAAGCTACAAACTCAGCAATCCTGTCTCTGCCTCCCGAGTGCTGGGATTACAGGCGTGAGCCACCACACCAGGCACTGTGGTATGTGGTATTGATTGCTGGTGGGCATGAGTTACCACGCCCAGCATTGTATGTGGTTACTGGGGATCGAACTCAGGAACTTGCGCCTGCAAGGCAGGCGCCGGAAACACTGAGCTAATCCGCCGGCCCTTCCATGTTTTCTTTATCCATTCATCTGCTGATCGATGTATAGGCCATTTCCAAGATTCAGCATATGAGTTGTGCTGTTATAACCATTATATATATAAACCAAGTCTTTGGCCTGTGGAGCTCACTTTACCCACCCATGACATGCAAGATATATCAAGGAATTATTGTCCCCCCAAAGCAGCTCCCAACCAATAAGAGACAGGAGCTGATGTGTAACTACCTCAGCTGTGCAGCAGCATCTTTGCATGGGAGCCACTGCAGCCATGTTGTAACTGGCTGAAGAGAGCCCCGAAGGACTCTACCTCAATGGTAGCTGGCCGTGTAAGGTGTCACTGCCTGGCTCTTTTCCCTTCCTATCTCACTTCCCATCCCCTCCAGGAAACAGGAATTTTATCTCAGTAAATGCCCTTGGGAAACTCAAACTAGGACATGACTAACTTGTACTGTAAATCTCCAAGAAAGGGCTACAGTCTGAGGCCTTCCTCAAAGTATTAGACTGAGAAATCCTTTTCCTATAGTCCAGCTTTAGGGATTCAGGTTCTAAAGAACACTCTTTGGGAAGCGCCATCTTCATGTCTGTGCTGGAAGCAGGCCTACTGCAGAGTTCTTGAGAGAAGAGAAGGCAAGGACGGGATTGGTGATGGGGGGTAAGGCAGGGAACATAGGGGAGTATTCAGCCACCTAGCTGGAGTGGATTCCCAAGCAGTTTTCCTCTAAAGGCCCAACCTGTCAGGAAGTGACTGATGTCTGCTACTTGGGGTCTGTTTTGCATTTCAGTTCTCAGACTTCTGGTGCAGTCTGGGGATAGGATAATACCTACTGGTGTCATATTTGCTGTCTGTGAGGGAATTAACCCTCCTGCTCTGCTTCTGCCTCTGAGGGAGGGGTACCAAGCTCCTCAAGCTTAGAGAACAAGAGGCAGAGATGCTTCAGGATTGGGCGATTATGTCAGGAAATTCAATGTCCAAGATGAAAGGAAGATGGCTAGGAAGTCTTTCTCAAGAACTTGGCTTGGGCAGGATTGATTCCAGGCCTGAGAAGAATTCAAGTGACATGGTGCCTGCAGTGTTACAAAATAAGATGATTTTGTAGTGAGAAAATTTAACATGTGCCCTGCTATCAGAGCACAGGCATTTAATAAAGTTGGTTGAGAGTACCGAAGCGGTGAGGAGGGAAATCAACCACGAAACGCTCAGTCAAACCTGCATTTGAAGCTTGATTGTCACAGAGATGCACAGAAGTATCCCCTAAATTTCAACATGAGCTGGGAGACTTTATCTTACCCCTAAAAGGATGAGGCAGGTTCTTTCCCATATGCTCCCCAGTGCCATCTCAGGAAATCTCTGGCATAACTAGTGCCTGTTCTGCACGTGGTGCGATCAAGCCTTTATAGATGAATCTTTCCAGGGTTTCCTGACTTCTTCCTACTAACCAGCATGCTGACTGGTACTGTCCCCACCCTTCCCAGAGGGATACTGCTGGGCAGACTGGTTCTTTACATTCAGAATCTGGAGAGAGGAAGAAGAAAAATAAAAGACATCTGAGGAGCAGGACTCGGATGATGGAATTTTGTGGAGTGGCTGGGAAATGCATGTCCAGAATTACTGCAGCAAAACTGATGGAAAATAAAGCAGGAAAGTGCCTGAAAGGCTGATGTTTGTGTATGGCCTCCTTGTGTTTATACAATTTCAGTCAAGCACTAGACTTTACAATTAAGCTTTATAATTACTCTTGATTTTTGGACTGGATCCACTTGACCTGAAACCCACTTCAGGATTCAGGTTTACAGATCATGGATTGAAAAGTTACATAGTTGCACATCCAGACTCTGAGTCTTTAAACAAATCCACTATTTGCGAAAGGAATGGCTAATTACTAAGAGAGATGTACTCCGGAGCCAGCCAACCATCTGGAACTGTCTCTCTCCTCCCATCATTCCTCTTCACTCTCAGTTCTACTTCAGTCTCTTCTGACTTCTGAGTTTCCAATACTTCTCTCAATTCTGGCCCTGTATTTCCTTTTAGAGACTTGAAGACAAAGTTCGGCTGTTATCATTATTGATCCTTGCTGTGTTTCCCTGTCCTAAGCTTATAAGGAGAGCACTGGACAGCCTAACTCCATACCTAGATCTCCTTGACACTTTGTGTCAAAACCCGTTTTCTCCTCCTTTGGCTTCTAATGGGAAGTCTTCGTCAGTTTCCCCGGCAGACTGTCACTCCTCTGGGTTCTGTCTGTGATGGTGTCCTCCCTTACCCAGCACCACATCTGATTCGTACAAGGACTCATCAAGCATTTGTCAATTCCTAGATACAGATTTGGTTTCAGGTCTCAGCTTGGGGAAGTCATCAATAAGAACTATGACACTAGGAATTTGCTTCAAAATCTTTGAATGTACTAAAAGAAATTCTAGAAAACTAGAGGGGCTCTTGGATAAATTAGAAGTCTCCAAGAATACTATTTTCCGGTCAATAGCTAATCCACTAATGATTTCACAAAGTCAATAGCTCCTGGGACTCCCACGACCTTACAATGCTGAATTGCTGTTTCTCCTTGTATTTCTAAAGGTCAGACTTCCCCTGGCTTGGCTGATTTTCCCAACTTGGCTACACTTTCACTGGGGCCTTGGATGTCTCCTTTGTGTAGCATTTCCTTCCCATCATTTTCCTTCTCGTTACTCCTGGAAGATAAATCCAGATAAAACTCAGATTTCCATAGGTTTGTAATGAAGTCCACAGTTGTTGTTGTTGTGTATCGAACTGTTCACTTTTCTAAACCTTTTTCACAATTATTTTTAGTGCCTACTATGAGCCAAGACCTTGGCTAGATAATACAGTGACAGTCTCTGCCAGGAAGAGTTTCCATTAACAAGACAGACACAGCCAGAGGAGAATTACATGATGTTGTGTCATGGTGAGGGAGAGGAACAGATGCAGACCACTCAACCAGGGACTGAGGCTGGGTCTTACATGGAACACAGTGGAGGAGGGGGAAGCAGAAGTGGGAAAGGTTTTCTGGAACAGGATTTGTAAAAGATGAGTTAACCAGGTAGAGAAGCAAGAGGAAGGTGTTCTGATCTGCAGCAGTCCTCTGTCCTGAATATTCACTGAGCCCAGACCAAAGAATGCACCATCAGGGCCAGGGATTTAGCTCGGTACCACACCTACCTTGCAACTACAAGGGCCTGAGTTCAATCCCTGCCACTGCAAAAAAAAAAAAAAAAGAATGCCACCACCATAGGATCTCCAGGTACCACCCACTCCTAACCTGTGGGATTTAACTTTCTGGCTTCTCCAGGTATGTATGGGCCAAACACAATAAAACTTCTCACACTATATCTTTATCACGTGTCCAAGATCACGCACCCAGGGGTGACTTAAAGCCTACAACTTAGTGGATTCTCATAAATGCTCACTGAATTTGAATAATCAATCTTAAGACAGGTTACTAAAGAGGTAATTATTTTGCAGGTGTCAACTTGGACAACAGGTACTGGTTTTATTCCAAATATGCTGGGCCATGTCGCCAAAGTAAAATCTCAACCCAACAAGGTTTTATGTCTCATTTAACAAAGTTAGAAATTTCTGTCTCGTTCATACTCCCTGCTCTGTTCAAGCCACTAGTAGCAGAAGTAGAGGGGAAAAGAGGGATTCTTCTTCATGTCCCTGTTCAGCAGCTCAGAATGATACAGGTTTTACCACTTGAAATGCCATCTGTGGCCAAAGCAGGAATGAGAACTTGAGAAAGTTTCACTGTGGCTTTTCCATCCATCTATGGATGTTGACATGTGTCACTTCTACTTAACCTTATTCGCCACAACTGCAAAGGAAATGCAAAAATTCCACCCCTAGCAACAAAGGCAGCTGGGAATGAAGCTGACAGTGTTTGTGAGACCACTGAGTCTGTTACAGGTAGGAGTAGTATGTCTTCCTCCCCCTCTTCACCAGATAAGGAAAGAGGCAGCACCAAGGGAAAGCATCAAACCGCTCTCCAGCCTAAGATCCACCCAGTTTGCAGGAAACTGAGAAACTGAAGGCCTAAAATCACATGTGTTATGATTAGTTTTTCCTCTGGAAATGCCGTTGGGCCAGGCTGACAGGCCCCGGCTTTCCTCCCTTTGTACAGTCACCGTCAGCATCAGGGAACCACCACCTGCCGTTCAAGGGCCGGAAGCTGCCTGGGCACCTTCTCTGGCACCGTGTGCCTCATCATCTCAGGTTACTCCCCAGTGCTGGCGCTGCTCCAATCCCAAGGATTCACTTTGCACGGAGTTGCAAAGCCTCATTATGCAGCAGCCTGCTCTTCATTGTCTTGGTTTTCAGGTTTTCCTTTACGCCCATCCTCATTCTTCTCTCTGGTGCGGATCTCTTGAATTGCTGCCATGTGTTCACAGCTCAGCCTAATCAGACAGCTCATCTCTGGAATGGCTATCACCCAGGGCTTCGAATAAATAACTTTGGGCTATCATCCTCAGTGCCTTCCCGTCCCTCCCCAGCACTCCCTCCCCCACACACCTCTATCACTGTGTGCGTCTTCTTTCTGTTCTTAGTTTGGACCCACAGTGAAAGGCATTTTTTAACTTGCTTTCTGCTTGTGCTTCTTCATACAATGCCTTTCAAATACTGCTGCTTTCATTACTCATGCTCATGCTGTCGATTCTGACTCAGGAGACACACATCAACCCTGTGTTAGCAACTCCAGAGGGAAAGAGCTGCTTGTCTCAGGGGTTGGAGTTTGCACTGTCTCTGCTGATTTGCTCTCTTATTGCTCAAGAGTGGTTCGGTTTTCACTTGTGTAGATTTCTCTCTGATCTTCTGTCTGGGCTCATGCAGGATGCAGTCTCCCTCCAGGCACTGGCCACATCTCCTCTGCACTAGTGATAGCTCATAAGGCCTCCAGCTCGGCGATTCAGCTGCCTGCCTGTTCGCTTGGCCAACCCCTTACTCCAGCGTGCTTGGGCTTTGCATTCCTAGATCCTACAGATCTATGGGGAAAGAAGGGAATGGATGTCCTCCAGGGAGCTCTGGGTCAAGGAGCCCTTGCCATCCGTGGAGATGCTGGTCCCTCACTTCAGTCCTTAGGAGTCTTCTTTACATTTCAGAAAATCCTGCAAGTCCCCTTGCCTTTTTGGTTTGAGATGAAAAACTGTGCAGCCACCAGAGGTGACTGTGGCCAACAAAGACCCTCCATTTGTCCTTTATGGATTTAGAAGGAGGGGATGAGCTAGGTGTGAAGATGAGGGCATTCAGGATGAATTTTGAAACCTAACCCAGATGACACCATTCAGTGACCTCATCAGCAAAATGTGATACAGCTATCAGAAGAATTAAATGAGGTGATCCAAGTAAAACTTTTAAAGTAGTGACCAAACATGAAAGCACTAAGTATCTCATTGCTTATGTGTTCTGAGGTTTTGGCAGGACAGGGGGCAGTATAGCTAGGCACTGGCCTGGACCACTGCAAGTGCTGGGTTGATCCACAGGAGCTGAGTTTGGCCAGTGAAGATCTTGGTCTGAAGTAGTGTTTAGCACCCCGTCTGGCTCTCTGGGCTGGAGAGCACACTATCTGGTGAGATATACCCTGTTCAGGGCACAACCCAGTGTGTTGCTGGCAGTATGAGGACGTGTTGGTACTCCAGAGATTAGGAGGCTCTGAGGTCACCAGGAGGCACCACTGTGGGACAGACCATCACACTGGCATCTGACTCACTGCTATTCTCCGGATCTTGAAGGCTTGCTCCCCAGGGTGACATGGGAGGGGGAAGATCCTTTAATAAACGAGGCCTCAGGGGAGACCACTGGATCGTGGCCCATGAAAGACACTGTGGTCCTGAGCTCTTCTTCTCCCTCTTTTTGTTTCCTGGCAGTGAGGTAAGTGATTCTGCTCCATCACTCATTCCCACTACAGGAAAATGAACCAGAGACTGGATATTCTAAACCTGTGAGCTGAAATCTACCTTTTGTCTTTACAGAATGATTACTTCAGACATTTTGTTATTGTGATGGGAAACTGACATCTATCAACACAAATTGTGCCATTTTGCAAATGAGGAATGTCCAGGGGACACAGCAACATCTCCACCTCTTTGTTCCACATCGTTATGCCCTGTGATACTAAAAATGGTATCTGAAAGCCTGAAGCCTAAGGATCTGAATTACTTACTATGTAAGAATAAAAGTCTCTGAATATTTCCTATTTCACAAAATCTATCATACATTTGAGAACTCATTTACATCTACAGATTCTCATTCCAGAGAAAAGACACAGTATTTACATATCTGTGATCTATTTATTTCACTTATTAGTGTATCCTCAAGGTGTATCCATTTGCACATAAATGAATGAAACTTGTCATTCTTTATGGCAGAGTAATACTCCATTTTATTTTTTAAAAACCCACATCTTCTTTAACAAGTCTCCAGTTGATGGACATCTGGGTTGTTTTCAAGAATGTGGCAATGGAAAGTAATGAGGGGGGAAAAGATAAATATGACTTGGAAAGAAAAAGAAATAACATGTATATAGGGGGTGGGGGGTTGTGGGTGGGTAGGGATATAGATAAAAATGAAAATTAATTTCTGTCATATACTAATACAAATTCCCTAATGTTGAGTGTGATTGTGAGCTGTACATAAAATGTACCAATTTTTTAAAAACGAATAAAATTCTCTAGGCTGGAGATTTAGCTCAGTGGTTCCAGCGCCTGCCTTGCAAGTGCAAGGTCCTGAGTTCGATCCTGGTAACCACATACATGCTGGGCGTGGTGGCTCACATCCACCAGCAGTCAATACCACATACCACATTGCCAAGCATGGTGGCTCACATCTGTAATCCCAGCACTCAGGAGGCAGAGACAGGAGGATTGCTGAGTTTGAGGCTTGCCTGGGCTACATAGTGAGCTCAGGGCCAGCCTGAACTACAAAGCAAGACCCTGTCTCAAAAAAAAAAAAAAAAAAAGAATAAAGTTCTCCTGCAGTGCTAGCTAAAGTCTTGGTATTTGCTCTGATTGGCCCACCTTGAGTCACGTGCTCAACCCAAACTCTCACAGCACCACAGAGACTGGCCTGGTCTGCATCCCAGACCTACTCTTTGTGGTTAGCATCATATGAACTTCTCAGGTTCTAGGCCAAGGCAGAATGGGTGCTGAGTGGGGACTTGTTAATCAAGGGCTTGAATTGGAGCTCAGGTTTCTTTGAGCACTTGCGATGGGTTAGATTTCCTAGAAATAAGACCCTGAAATAAGGGTTGACACACTTTGGATTTAGCAAGGAAGTGTTCTCTGGGAGATCTGGAAGTAGGTGGAGCAAGATGAGGAAGAGGAAAAACCTAGAGAAGGGACAATTGCAGAGATGACCTTCAGAGGCTAAGTTTAGCCTGAGCTCACAGGAAAACTTAGAACAGTGATTTGCACTCAGAATCACCCAAAAACCTGGGTGCTGAATTTGTTCACAGAAAGTTGACATGGGTATGTAACTTGTGGGCATTGTTGCCTTTGCTGGGGTATAGGAACTCCGGTTCTAGTAGCCTAAGGGGTCAGGGCAGAAGAGTCAAAGAGCCCAGCCACTGGTAGCAGGTGCACACTAAGCTACAGAGTGATGGACTCGGGGAGAGAAGTAGGGATTGTTTACCAGAATCCACATCTTTCTGTGCCTCACTTCCCAGTCCTCCAGCTCTTCACTGCAGATAATGACATGTCTCCATTGCATAGAATATGAACACTTGGCTCTGAAATCCCTGCATCAGAGAAAACAGGAATTTGACAAGGCCTTCAGTGCTATCATGACCATTTACCAAAGAACTCATCTAGTCGCCAAGCCAAATGTGCTCTCTCACAGAGTGGCCTCATCTTTCCCTAAATGATCCTGCTATGCAGAGGATCCAAACAATTTCAGAGGATATCCCTAAGGAGACTTGGCTCTCCACATGCCCAGGGACCAGCTTGCTGCCTTCAGTGAGCACTGCTGAGGACTTGTGTGTCACCAGCAGCATCAGCCCCTAGTAAGTACATCTTGTCCTGGGAAGTGCGATGTGATGGAACCAAACATGCTTCTCTCCTCTGGAGTGTAGTTGGCTCTGCTGAAAGGGGATTGTCTGGGCTTTTCCTCAGCCAGATTCTCTTCATTGCTAGTAGATTTCTCCCAAGTGCCTGACCTAATCATGCCTACAATGAAGTGTTCTCCCATCACGAATTGTGGCCAAAGCTTTGATTGTCCCCAACTGTGCCTGGAGATGCAGACAATGATGTGTCTGACGATGTTCCAAACGGTCCTCGGCCCTAAGCAGGCAGCCAGTGGCTGTGTCCCTCACACAATGTTCCTTCCCAGGTCTTGGCTCAGATGCTTCCCCAGCCATGAATCAGGGGTGCTTTTTGGGATCCTCATTGCCTTCCCAGTGCACACATGTCCTACAAGGATGTTGGTTGTTTCTAGACTCCTCATTTCTTCCAACTTTCATTCTCCTTTCTTTTTTCTTTCTTTTTTTCTCTGTTGTCCTGGGGATTGAACCCAGGGCTTTGTGCATGCTAACCAAGCATTCTACTACCAAACTATACTCCCAGCTTCATCCCTCCCTTTCTCACTAGAAGGATAAAAAGAATGAATGGTCAGATTAAATACTAAGTGAATGAATGAACAAATAAATGAAAGATGAATAAACTCACTACCTAAACCTACCCTCTATTTTACTAAAATACATTATATTTCTTAGGGAAGAGAAGTATTATTTCATTTTCTTTATGGCTCAGGCTTTTGAAGGACAACCTGTTAAAAGGAGCAATGTGTGCATGTCATTAAGTTAGAATTCAGGATCCTAAGATCCCATCGCTCTTCAAAGTGAACTATGTTTTAGGCTGTTGGGGCCTCAGTTTCTTAATATATAAAGTAAAGATCTTGAACTAAGATAGTCAGTGCTGGAGTGAAATCCAGGTTCCTCTGCTCACCATCTGGGCAGCCTTAGGAAAGTGAAGATTCTCCCATATCAAATAAGACTCATTTTTGCCTCGTGAGCAGTTTTAAAGACTTAATGACGTGCCGTCTGCCAGGTGCTGAGTCGATAGTTAATAATTCAAGTCTCAGAGCTGCTGTCCATGTTGACACAGTGAGAATAGTCCTTCAAGAATTACCTATTAAATTTCTCTATAAAAGAAATATAGGCCAATAAGCACCTGAAAAGAATGTGTAATACAGTTAGCATTAGGCAAATGCAAGTCAAAATCACAGCAAGATAACACTTCACACTTATTAGGATGACCTTAACACAGAATGAAATTCTGATATGTGTTGCCACATGGATGGACCTTGAAGATGTTATGCCAGCTGATGTAAGCCAGACACAAAAGAACAAACATTATGATTCTGTCTATATGAGGCACCTGGAAGAAACTACATCTCAGCATAAGTTTTGGCAGGGACATCCAAACCGCAGCACCAGAGGGGCTGGGGAGAGCAAGATGGGGAATTCATTGAGCACCATGTTCAGGATGATGAAGGCAGTCTGGAGGTGCAGGGTACTGAGAGCAGAAGAACAATGCAAATGTAACTTAAGCACACTCCAAATGGTAAATTTCACATTACATATATTTTACCACAACAAAAAAAATTTTTTTAATGCAAAGCAATTGCCGTAACCCAAACTTAGGTTTCTTTGGTGTGTTTCTCACCAGAGGTTCCTTACCCGAGCTCTGCGTGCTCTTGGAGCCGAAGATAACTGTCAGCCGGTTAAGCTGTTTTGTGCTCAAACAGTAGAAGTGGCTGTCCCTTTAACGCCAGGCCTACCAGAGCAAAAGCTTCTCAGCAGGAGTGGGGAACACGCTTTGCATGAAGTCAGGCCAGGCCTCACCATGGAAATCCGCATTTATTTGAAGATTTTAGCACCCGATTTAGCCTCACCCCTAAGTGACCTTCCACACAAGGCCAGAAGAAAAGTGGTTTCTTTGATTGTCCATCTGACCCAAAACTGACCTCCTGCATTTTCCAATTCATTTTAAATCAGGCTGTGCCAGCCAAAGTGATTCCAGCTTCTTAGCAAAGATCAGTTCACATTTTTACCAATAATTCTGGGCCCATTTCAGCTTTGTTCACTTGAATAACAGGAATACAGTCTGAGTGTGCTGAGTGCTTCTGATCTGGGCAATACGGAGGGACAGTGGGGAATGCTCAGACACCACGGGAAAATTTGGGGAGAACGGAAGTTGGATGTGAGCTCTCCTTCATCTGGGCAACATCTGATCTGGAGGGTGTGGCCACCAATCCCAGGGTGAGGACTGTGGTTCTCTCTCCCTCAGGTCAAGATCAGAGTCTTCCAGGAAAGAGTCCTGTGCACTGTTTGTGATGCTTGAATGCAAGGAACCCCAAGCCCAAGTCAGATGGGCTTCAACAGTAAGAAAAGTATTTCCTCTTGCAGTGAAGCAAGAGAGAAGGTGACTGTGGTGCTGGCAAATCGGCAGCTCGATGTCATAGGCAAGGACCTGTATTCTGCCCAGCAGTCCTTTTCCCAGTCACAAGGCAGCTTCCACAGTGTCAGATGTCACACGCCACAGACCATGTGACAGGAGGGAAGGCCTTCCACAACCACCCAACAGTCAGCACACCTCCCTCTCACATGAACCATGTTAATGCCAGTACCACAATCCAGAAGCTTTCATGTTTGTTCTGTAAATGGCCAAACACTTTTGGCTTTGAGGTTACACATTTGGTCACAGTCACTCAACTCCACCACTGAAATGGGAAAGTGGTTAAAAATAATGTGCTAAGAAACAAGTCTGGTTGCAATCTGATAAAACTTTAGCTAGATAAACAAGGTGGAAAGTAGTACTCAGTGAAAGTCTTTTCCGTGCTCTCCCATAGTGAAAGTGGTAAAAAAAAAAAAAAAAAAAAGTCTCTTTTCTAAGGTGAGGGATCTGCAGAATGATTTACTGAACATAGACCCTCAAAACCCAGCCCTGGAGGCTGGGGATTTAGCTCAAGTGGTACCATGCCTATCTTGGAAGCACAGGGCCCAAATTCAATCCCCAGTATGGGGGAAAAAAAACAAAAACAAACAAACAAAAAACTCAGCCCCGGAGATGCTGGCTGTGACTGCCAGCTCACCAGGTGCTACCAAGTGGCCACTGGGCCCTGACTTCCTCCACATTTGCGGCGATGGGTGAGCGGTGATGGGTGAGGTGTGAAACTAAGACTCTGAGGGGACTGGAGAGGAGTGTGTCAAGAAAAAGCTCTTCTTTCCACACTGGGCTAAAAAGCAAGAGACCTCCCCGGGGGCATCATGGAGCCTGGGCCCGAGGAATGAAAACCAGACAGAGCTGTAGGTGCTGCCCACATGCCCTGGCCAATACTCCACCAGAGCCCCACGGACTTTATATTTTCTTGTTTTTATTTATTTATTTATTTATTTATTTATTTATTTATTTATTGTCTCAAAAGTGACTATGAGCTAGCAGCTTTTGCCCCTGGGTTACTGGGAATATGCCTTTCTGCATTTTCCTTGCGATTAGAAAGACTTATTTTGTGAAGGACTGTGTAGTTTTGTTAATGAGTCAAGGGAGAAGGCAATGAACATCTCTGAGATGAAATAGTGCGGAAATAGGAATATCTCCAGTCAAATAATTGCAAAGCAGCATTTTAGGATAGTTCAATTTCCTTCTGCACTTTAATGACCAATAGAGAAGATATAAAAATGTTATTTATAGAGAAACTCCAGCATTCTGTTTTCCTGGTTATTTTACTAGATCAATTGGAACATACAATATGATTTTTGAAAGAAATTTGTTTCAAACACTATAATCCATCTTTCATGCTGCAGATCTGTGTAGTCACCAGTTGTCACACTGTCCAGAGAGAAGTGAACAGAAGTCAACAGAAAGAAAGCCCTTCCCTTTCCTGTCTGACGACAAAGCCAGAGCCTCTCTGGTCCCAGGCAACTTCCCAGCCTTTGCTCTGACTGCTCTTTCACAGAATGTTACAATGTTTACATTTGCAGGTACTGAGGTGGTGTTAGAGGGACACGCGGGGATCTTGGGGGTTCCAGGTGGTGAGGGGTAGTCTGTTTAATATAGTGGGTTCATCTACCCCTGTTCACCACCCAGAACCAACCCAAAGCCTGGCGAGAAAGGCGAGGGGGGCGCAGCTTCAGCTCTAGCTTGGTCCCTGTTCTGTGGGTGGGAGGCCCACAGCCAGACTAGCACTGAGATGACAGCCTCTCCCCTCATGTCCCTCACCTCGCCTCTCCCCTCCACCCTCCCTTTTCCCCTCTCTGCTTCCTTTTCCTCCTCTTCCTTTTCTTCTTTCTCTGCTCAATCAGCTGCAGGGACCTTTACAACCCGACTTCTGCTGCTAGTAACATGGCAAAGGCGGAATCAGGGCTCTCTGCGAGGACTTCAGGTTTGTCGAACTCAATCACCTAAAAGTCAGAGAATGGAAACTTGTGAACAGACTCCCCCACCTGCAGCCCAGTGCCCTGCTGCCCCTGGGAGCCCCGCACCTTCCCACTTTCCATGACCAGGACACAATCGCAGTTGAGAACCGTGCTCAGGCGGTGGGCAATGGTCAGCACCGTGCAGGCCCAGAAGGCGTCCTTGAGGGCGCTCTGGACAAGGGCGTCCGTCTTGGAGTCCATGGAGGCAGTGGCTTCATCCAGGAGAATGATCTGCAGAAAAGAACATGATTAAAATCACACACTGCCAAAGCAATGCCGGGGGGTGGGAATTTACAGTCCCATCTCCGCTTCCTAAGTAGAAGAAGAAAAGCTGAACAGTAATGTGTTAAGCCTCCCATCACTAAAGAAAGAACAGTAACAAAATGAAAGTCAAATCATGCTACCTCAACCTTCCCCAGAGGGCATGCTAGAGGAACCAAGTGATATTCTTAGTCTTCTTTTGCGGGTGATTTATTCCAACCGTACAAACAGGTAGGAAGGAGTACGCGTGGATGAACCAGCGTGTGGTATGAGAAAAACAGTCAGCTCATTTGCTACTGCCACGGTCACCAACCACCACAAACTTATACACATAAACCAGTGCAGTTGTAACACCTTGCAGGTGTGACGTCACCAGGGCCTCACCACCACGGCCTAACTTTGCAAGCTCGGAGAGGCCACTCGCAATCCTTGGCCCCTTCCCAGCATCAAGTTTCCATCTCTCTGTCCCTGCTGCTTGCTGCTCACACAAGATACACAGGATCTGTGAGGCCTGCGGAACCCATCTCAAGATCCTTAACCACATCATATCTGCCAAGTCCCTTTTGCCATGTGAGGGACAGAACCACAGATCTTGGCTATAGCAGCATGGACATGTTGGGAGGGGCAGCATTATTCTGCCCAGCACTGCCCTAATCTGATTGTGCTAGTTAAAGAGCTTAAATTCAGCCCCTAACTCTCCTTGGCCTTGGCCACGACTCTTAACTTCCTCGAGTCTGCATTCCTTCCTATGCAAAAGGGGGTTGTGCCTTTGGATAGACACTGTGTGAAAAGAACCTCGAACATCTAGCAGTTTGTAGAGCCACAGTTAGCACCAAATGCATCTGATTTCCTTTTCCCACAAGGACTTGGAAAATGGCATCATTAAAACAATAGCACTCTCTTCCTCTAACCCAGTTTGTGAGGCGGGTGAGGACACTAAGCAAAATCAGGGTCAGCTGGACAGATCTCGCATTCTGGTGGCCTTCGAGGGTGTCCTGGGTACTGTTTCTGAGGACGTGGAGTTGTTGAGAGAGAAAGAACAGTTTGAGCGGCAGATTTCTCAAACTTAAGTACAGAGGGGAGCAGAGAGAATACCTAAGCAAGACCTCCCCTGGTGAAGCTCAGGAGAGGAAGGTGCTGTTGTTATAAGTGGCTGTTATTTTTCAATTTTTACCCCCTCCCGACTTTGTCTTGAGAAACAGGGATCGGTTTTTAAATGACTCAATTGCTCTGTCTTTGCTGAAAGACAAATGCGTGGCTCTGCCTCCTGGGTTGAGCGGCACTGCAGGGAATATCCAAAATTTGACCAATCCATTTTCTGTTCTGTTTCCTTACTTTTGAATTACGGAGAAGTGCTCGGGCCATACAAAGCAGCTGACGTTCTCCTACTGAGAAGTTTTCCCCATTTTCTGTGACTTCCGTCTGTAATTTTTCTGGGAGTTTCATTATCTATAAAACAGAAAATGCCACGTTTATGCTGATGATCTATAAAATTGCCCCACATCATCTATATTGATTGTCCCCTTCTCTTGCATTCATAGGCTTGCTTGCTTTTCCTGTGAAAAAGAAAGTGCAAACCAACAATCATTGTGATATTGCAAACAGGCACCAGGGAAAGACCAGGGAGTAGGCGGACATTAATAATTTAAAATCACAGTGTGACTCACAGAACCCCACAGACAGCTCACCAAAAGAGTACAGACGATGCCCACACTGCTCCAGT
Source organism: Thryonomys swinderianus (assembly GCA_004025085.1). Lineage (NCBI taxonomy): Eukaryota > Metazoa > Chordata > Mammalia > Rodentia > Thryonomyidae > Thryonomys > Thryonomys swinderianus. The sequence continues at coordinate 57,447 of PVIC010004647.1, forward strand.
GAGCACACAAACAGCAGAAAAGGCTTTTAGGGGTCTTATTTCCATGGACAAAGTAGAGATAACCAGGGAGTTTTCTGGGTCTGATTTACCCAGGGTGACAACCCAAAGTGGCTTTGAGACGCACTGGCCTTGGCACCAGGGCTCCATGTTGTACATGGCTCAGGCCCCTCACATCAGCCACACCTGCCACTTCCAGACCACTTCATCCTGTGGGGCTCATCTGTTCAGATAAGCGAAGGTACAGGGAAGAGGACACGCCCTGGGCTCTAGAATCAGGGCATCTGGGTGTGAGTCTCCATTCTGCTGGCCTGAACACATTGTAATCCTTCAACTTTAACCTCTGCATCTCTAAAATGAGGCATAGAGGCACCAACCTCAAGGCTGTGATGAGGACCACATGAGATAATACACAGGGATCACTCACCTGGGTTATTGGAGAGTCTTGAACAAACAGGACCTGCAGTTGCTTTTTATAATAAGGGGTGAGGTAAAGACTGTATGCTACGGATATATATTAGTGAGGTCAATGGTATCTCTAAATAAATCTGGCCACATGCTGGTCCAGGGACTGGTCAAATTTAAACCTGGGCCAGGTTTCTGGGTAACTGTGTTGGGAAAAGGACGTGTTGTAAACAGTCTGAGAGGCTTACTCTGTCTCTCATGAATGTCCTCTCCAGAACTTGCCAGAGTGTCTCATCGGTGTGACTCTCAAAGGGATCCAAGTTGTACCTGCAGTGCAAGAAAGGAGAGGGAGCTGGACTTCAGGGATGAGAGACTGGAGGACTGCAGCCGGGGATAGAGGCGGGTCCTAGAAACCGGAAAAGGTGGGGACACAGTTTCTTCTCTGCAGCCCATAGGGGAGAAAGGAGTGATCGGAAGAGCTGGGGCCCTAAGAGCCATGCTCACCCCCAGGCAAGAGGCCAAGGGCCTACAAATCAGCATCAGAGCAGATACCACCAGGGCAGGCAGGTAAAGGTGAAATCCCATGAAGGGGCAGCACCAAGGCGATCATTCAGGGAGATATTCAGGCTTCTCCAGGGCTTCCACGTGACATCAGGGGCTCGTTAGAAGAGCTGGTCCCATGCTGGACCAACCGGGAAGCTGTGGGTCCCTTTGCTTTGATCTCAGACCTAACACCCATAAGACATCGTCAGTCTTTGGAAGCAAAGTAATCACTTCCTGAGAAGGCTGCAGACATAGGGGAACCACTTGTTCTAATGTGCCATGGGCACAAGCTAGGGCTCTACAGGGCCAACCAGGAAGTCTGCACATCTTGCATGGGAAGGCATACTCTTTATTAATAATGCAATTTCTAAAATACCAGGAAGGTGCAAGGTCTGTTACCTGGTTCCTCCCAAGGCTTCACTCAAACACAGACACCAGCAGCACTTTTGAGCCCCTGAGGATCCTAGTTCCCTGAGACAGGCCAGCCCCAGGTGAGCCACATCTCAGGGACTTACTTGGCCCTGGGTCTGATACCACTATCCAAAAATAAGAATGCATGATGATCAAAAACAGCTACCTTACTGTACCTACAAACAGGACAGGATCCTGGGGGATCACAGTGAGCTTGGTGCGCAGGTCTTCCAACCCAATGGTGCAGATATCCACCTCATCAATGAAGATCTTCCCACTGGCTGGCTCCACCAGTCGGAACAAGGCCATTCCTATCGATGACTTCCCTGGGAACAGTGAAAACAGGGACCACAAATCAAACATCAGTTGGTACTGGCATCATAGTCAAGCACTTAATTAAGGGAACTTTTAATGCAATGAAATAGCTCCATGTAGATAGTTGTGCTAGCAAATTCCTCACACTGGGGGCCTAGGCTGCCCTGCCACACTTAACCTGCCTGTCCCTGTGGGGGCCTTTAGCACACAACTCATCCTCTGGGCCTCATCTCACCAGAAGGCTTCTCATTTAATTAATTCAAAAACTGATGTGCATTTGCTTCCAACTCTACACACCCATTCAACCTGAAATCTTAATTTACAGTAAAGAGATTTGAGGGAAAATAACAGTCAAACCAACGCACATACATATCACTCTCTGGTGTGGCATAACTAGCACATTCCATGGAAACTCAAAGCAAACAGCCCACAAGAAAGAAAAGTAGCACTGTCCTCACCAGAACCCGTCCTTCCGACAATCCCAAGAGTCTGCCCACTTTGGATGTTCAAATTCAGCCCACTGAGCACGAGTGGGGTATTGTCTCTGTATCTCATGTGATAGTCCTGGAAGGTTATCTCCCCACGGCTGGGCCAGTCCTTGGGACAAGTCTCCACTTTGAGGGGATGAGTGCTTTCAGGAACACAGGCCTGAAAAGCACGAAAGCCCATGATAGATTAACAGCCACTGTTTTTTTATTCATTTAACTCATACATTCTCACAGACGGGGGCACTGGAACTCAGGGTGGTGAGCCACACCAGCTAGAACCCCCCACCAAAGAGACTTACATTCCAAGGGAAATATCAGATATGAAAAGAAAAAATTAGAAATGCAGGTGACAAAACAAAGTATTGTAACAGAGTTTAGACTGACTTGTATGGTGGGCAGGGCAAGGGGAGTGAGTAACATCACTTGAGGGTTGAAGAAGATATCTGTAAGCAGAGGCATTGAACTGGAAGCCCAGAACACTGAGAGAATGACAGCTACAGCAGGACTAGAACCCAGAGCCTTTGTGACAGCAGACAGCAAGTGCAAAGGCCTTGGGCAACTTAAGGAATAGAACATACAACATGTGCCTGAAGTTTAGTGAACAAAGGATGGACAGCATTGGGGAATAAGCAAGGAACAGTTCACACTGGGCCTTGGAGGCCAGGTAAGTGTCAGCAAAGTGATCCTATAGCTATGTGATGGAACGTTAGTATCTGTAAGAGTCACCATGGTGCTAGAAATAGGGAGATGACAAGAAAGCAGAATGTCAAGTTCAGAAGTCTTTAGTGTTAAATGGGAAAGACATTTCAGTTTCCTTCCTAAGGGTCTAACAAGCCCCAAGTTTAATTAAGAATCTTAGAGCTTCTTAGCTTTGTTACAAGACCAGCCACTCCTCTTTAGTTATGAAGTCCCTATTTACAAGGAGAAATTGGGATCCTGGACATCCTGTCAGGGTGACCAAGCAGCCCAAATCTTTGGCTAATAAGCAATCTCAGTTAGCTGAATAAAAGTAAGTTCCTTCTCAGAGAATATTTTTAACTCCTAGAAGACTTACAATTAAAAAAAAAATTTGAGAAGCAATACTGCAATGGCAATATCTTTATTTTAAGGAATCCACATACTTTGTGTTTTAAGTATAATACTGATAGAATTTGGGCTTCTGATTCAAATTTAAAGTGTATAATTGAATCTTTGATTTAAACATGATTTTAAGTTAAAAGCTTGTGGTTTATACTGTAGATAGCATTGGAACTACCATGAGAATTTGAAGCTCTCTGTATTTACAAGTTTAATTTATTAGATTTATACAAACTCAGACAGGTTTGTTTGCTAAATCAGATCACTGAGCTACTTAAAAAGGAAATTGAATGGATTAAATTTTAAAACGTTTTAAAGTGTCTAATTATGTTTGTAAGTGGGCCAGACACTAGTCAAAGACCCCTTACAAGTGGCTGGAAGGATTGGTTAGACTTCTTTCCAAAAGACTAACATCATTTGTGAATCAAAAAAGCTTTCAAAGGAGAGTTAATGTTTTTTTCAGTTTACAATTTCAATCAAACATTAAATTTCAGGAACCCAAGCAAGCCACTAGATTGCCTTTTCTGCATACAGAAACTTCCTACCTTTAAGGACTTTTTTGTTTGTTTGAAAAGAAAAAAAAAGAATCTTATGTTCAGTATCAAGGACTTTAGACTCACATTGGAAAGACAGATGTACACCCTTGTTCATAGCAGCTCAGTTCGTGATAGCTCAATCTTGGAAACAACCCAAATGTCCATCAACTGGAGAGTGGATAAAGAAGATGTGGGTTTTTTTTTTACAAAATGGAGTATTACTCTGCCATAAAGAATGACAAGATCGATCCATTTAGGTGCAAATGGAGACACCTGGAGGAT
>PVIC010004648.1:0-61456 GCA_004025085.1 Thryonomys swinderianus
AAAAAAAAAAAAAAAAAAAAAAAAAACAAAAAAAAAACAGTAACACTGTTATAATTCTCTACTCTTGCTTGTCTTTCTTCTGTATTTAGATGGAACATGCTTATTATCTCTAGAGCCCCATTCTTAGAAGAGTGTCTCAATATTATAAAGTCTTAATACATACAGTTACACAATTGAATGAATGACTGAATGAATGAATCAAAGAAGGTACAGCAGTTCCATCTGCCAATTCAAATATTACAGATGCAAATTGCTATGTAAATTTGGAAGTTCTGGGTTAAACTGTGAAAGGATCTGATCATGCTAAAGTTTCTGCTATGCATATTACTTTGCTTGAAGAGAGTTTTAAGTAAAGTTGGATGTTAAAAAAATAAATGAAGTAACCCTGAAAGAGCTTCAGATGCACATAGGTACTACAGAAAGTGTGGCATTGTTAATGGAACAAATTAAGAGATACTTTAGCAGTCTGGTGATCTGTATTTCATCTTTCCCTGGTGAGGTCTCCTTTACAGTATCATTTCATTATCTTTACCTGATCATTCTTTAACCAATTATTATAAACTCCAAGCCTCTGTAAAGTGTATATAAGGCTATCAATAGCATCCTTGGGTTAGATTCAACTCAAGCAAACCCCTGGTTAACATTGTTGTTAAGACCTAAAGCAATAAGGATTTGAAAGTGGAGAATTAGAGATGACAGGAGTAGGCAACAGTATTTCAAAAATTATGCAAGAAAATAATTTCCTATAATTTCAATGGATTGTCTTAACAGTGGTTTTATCAGAAACAAAGTGCTGTTTTAGATTATTTAGTGGGTATACACAAGGACATGATGTTTGGAAGAACACCCAGTGCAAATCCTTTTATTATGAATTATATACAAACATGTGACTGTGAATAAACAATTCCTGTTTTGAACTGTCCTCAAGATTCTAATTTTAATTTAATGTAATTTAAACTCTTAAGTCGATCCTATTTAAAACGTCAGTACAGCCATAGACTTTATTCCCTCCTGAGACAGGATACAATTCATGTCTATTTATGTTCCTTTTCTATTTACTGAAATGTCAGCTGTATGATTTTTTCAGCACCTAGAACAGTGCCAAGCAGAGGAGTCTTTCAATAGTTGAGAGTAAATGGCCCTTTTTGAAAACACACATTCCTTGATACCTTTTTTCCTCGTTATTGCTCTTCCTTCCATCCTTCTCTATTATTTGTATTATTTTACTTGTGTTCAATTTTCAGTCTTCTGGTAACGTCGAGACTTTTCAGTCTTGCCAATAAGGAAATGAGATTGTTTTTTAATTCAAAAATATCCTAAATATGAGAAACTAAATACTGTGTGTATTCAATATGGAGCAGTTTCATAGAAAGTAAACTAGTTACATATCACATGAATAACACTATATCAACTCTATACCACCATGAACCCATAAATGCACACATGCATGCCCTTTTTGGCTGTTTCATTTCTTAACAGACTGTGTGTGATAAAATTACATAAATATTTATTTATTTTATCAACTTCAGAAATTTAGTTTTCTATCTAAAGATATTCTTGGGGATTATCAACTGATATCTAACTAAATCTCTTTTCAGTAAGACATTAACATTAGTCCTTTAATATGAAGTAATCAAATAAATAATGGCTTCTTGGCTATTGCTACCATCTACCTTCAAACAACAGTAGATATCAGATATGCCCTTGAGGATACACTTGAGCTCTGAGCATTAAATACTTATAATACAGGAGGAATTGACAGGATATTTAAGTCATTGGCACAAACTAATATGAAAAGTGCTTCATTGCAGAGCACCTCGTGGAAGAGGGAAGTCTGCTGAATTGAAAATCAGAACTCCAGAGAGCCAGGAAGCCTATGTTAGTCCTGATTCACATCGTGACAAGCTGTATAGCCCTAGGCTGCCTGGCACCTCTCTTGACCAACAGCAGAAATGATGTCCACTGATCTGAGACATGTAGTGAGAATTAATATTTTAGAAATATGTGGAGATCCAGCAAAACATTTTAAAATATTTTTTCAATCCAGTCAGAGGTTTTACATTTAGAATAATTCTTTTGCATGTTTCCTTTCCCGTATTGTTTTTTCATGTTGTCAATTCATAAAGAAACTATTTTGTAACAAACTTTATGAACAGAAAGACTTGCTACCTCTGATTCATTTTTGTTGTTTGGTTTGGTTTGGTTTGACCCTTGTTTTGGTTTCAGCCTGGTCTTTACTCTGTAAAGAAAATTTCAGAGTAAAACTGGAGTGAACTTTAGAGTAAGTTGCCATCATGTGTTCATGTAGGTCAGAACTGTTATCTTTTGTCTTTTCAAAAGAAAGGCTCTGATAGGTTTACAAGTTCATGCTAGATGAGAGAGAATGGTTCTTCAGTGGATAAGCCCTCTCCACTGACAATATGTGGCTGGGGATTATCCACCAGCCCTCACTGGAACCTCCTTGGGGAGACAAGGGCTGTGCTTGATTGGCTTTTCTTTGTACACCAACTGAAATGAAGCACAGAGGTTTACCTAGGAGATTCTTGAATGTTTGAATTCACTTGATGTAAATAAGTGCACAGATTTTTGATTTTTTTAACTTTCTTTAATTTCCCATTAAACTTTTAAAATATAATTCTGAGACTTGAAAATTCCAGTACTTATAATGAGTGATTCTATTTATAAATAAAGAGGAATGCTCTAGCTCTCCAACCAATTTATAGTCATGTCTAACTTTTAAAGTTATATCCTTCATAAATTCTGTATTCTGCTCTTTGGGAGTTGTTTAGAAATAAGACTATTCCTGAGTTCCACCATTTTCTCAGAGAAGCAAAGTTTCATTACTTTGTGTGGATTCAGTAAAATGACAGCTATCTTCTAGAAGTGGGTATGTTGATTTAGGAATTAAAAGACAAAGATTAGAGTTAGACTAAGCAGAAATGTAGTGTTTAGTACACAGAATTGGATCTGGATTAATTTCAGTCTGGAAAATTACTATTGAAGTTTCTTATGGACACTAATTTTGTTCTAAATGAAATCACTTAATCATGATAAGAAAAATCTTAAACTATACCTCTGGTGGCCAATATAAAGTACTCAAGAAGTACAAAACATAATTTGTTTTACTAAAGCATGTTTTCCTCCAAAGTAGCTGATTATCATTTTCTAGACTTACAGGAAAATTTAAAAATATTATTTCTAATAATATTTACATAAAATATTTGGTATATCTTCCTATAGATTTCAATGCAACCAAATTTTAGAACTTTGATAAAAAGGATTAGTTTAATCATCCTCAATTTTTAAAACATGATGAGGTATGTCAACCTTGACTGACTGTCACAGACCATTTAACTTGAACAACACTGCTCTGAAGGAATTTGGTCAGATATACACTCGGAATCCTTAATACTTTTAAAGACCTGAGGCTCTTTTACAAGCCTTTATATTTTCCCATTACTAGCTTGTAGGCAGTAGAACTTCCCTTTTCCTTATTCAGTCTTTAGTCCTATGGCCACAAATCTAGCTATAGCAAACTACTTCTAGATCCATAAAAGTGCTGTTTTTCCCCCCACTACATGTCTTTTCTATTTACTTAGAATCTTCTCTCTTAGTCTTCTTCACCTTTCAAGGACATTGGACATAAACTCCTTAGAGAATCCTTCCTGATTCACCATTGTGTGCAAGCTGCCTTTCTTATCCCAGGGCTCAACACTTAGCATCCTGTATCCTAGTGATTTATTTTCTTGTCTGCTTTAGAGCAGGAACTGTGTCATTTATCTTGCCTTTTATGAAATATAGCAATTCATCAGTAAATGTTTACTGAATGTCTAGCTGAATGAATGGAGACCTTTCCATTTTAAGGCTGCCCTTGACATCCATTTTATCCAAAATTGATATTATCAACATGAATGAGATGAATAATCATAGTCACTCTCACCTCACGGCTGGAGCAGTCCCTGGAGATGTGGACAGATGCTTTTGAGTCCTGTTCCTTGTCCATTCAATGTTAGCTACTTCATGTGATCATGATGGTGCTTTTTTCACGGACAAGTACTATTGGCCTTCCGCAGAAACAGAGACATCTTTGCTCTCACAGTGTTTAAAAGTGAGTTGAAGTGAACACCAATAATCAATCTTCCAATGAAAATGTGTTCAATGAATACATATACATATATATATATAATATATATTATATATATATGAATAAAACAAAAGAGAAAGCATTAGTCCTTTAAGGATGCCAGAGAAAAAAAGAACTTTCTTGAATGTAATATTTAAGTGCAACAAAAGAAGCAGAACTTGCAGGCGATGAAAACAGGATATGCACAGGCATGAAGAGTAAAACTGCTGCTTGGCTTGACTGAAATTTGACCTTTATGTCCAGCTCAGGTAAATATCTTGTGAAGTTGAAATAATAATTTCCTTCTCATAACAGTGATTTGCTGTGAGGCCATAATTTATTATGAGGGTAACCTGAGTTTGGCAAAGATTTCACATTTTAATACTGTGGCTTGGAAATCTGTCTCTATTACATTCAAAATCACTGCTCTTTGAGGTGAGAAAATACTCTACCCTTTTATTAAAGCTTGTTGGTCAACTCTGATGAAGGAGCTAGGTTGATGTCTAATTTAGGAGTGGCCTAGTTGTCATGGGTCACTGGAAGGCATGACACCAGCTCCCACTGACCGTTTTTGAGTTGTGCCAGCCGCAAGGAGAGGGAAGAAGACAGTATAGTAGGCAGCAGCTGCCAGCACCTGCATCTTGCACTTCCAAGCCCATCTCAAGTACTTTGTGCCAAACTGGAAATGGCATGAGGTCCATGGAAATGAACTCGGTACCTTCACTGTGCTCTTGGTGAAATGCAGATTTTAAAACAAAACATTTAATTCTTAAAGTTAAGAAGGTAGAAAACAATATAACAAGATTCTGTTGGCAAAGCTAGCAATGAAATGATATTTCAAGGACACAGTGAATAAATAATATCCCAAAACGTATTACATCATCCATCCCAGAAAGCACTTAGAGCATGATGGGTAATGTATAAACTTTTATTGAATGATCATGTAAATAGGTGCTAGGATAAAGGGATTATGAAGGTAAATACTGATCAAGGTGAAATGTTGGCTTAATAAGTAGCTCAGTTGTGGCTTAAACCCTGTAGAGAAACAGGGAAGTGGTACCGAAACGATTCCACATCACCTAGGCATCACTCTGAGATTCACCCTGCAGAAGGACCAGGGCTTGCTGAGCTCTTCAGGGTGAGGACAGCCCGTCACAGCCCTCCCCCACTGGGGAAATAAGTGCCAAGAAGCACATTTTCGAGGTACTCCAGCACGCTGCATGGATGTTGTTCTAAGGTATCTGAGATATCATGAGACATGTCATAAAAACATGATTTCTTGGTTGCCCTTAGTGATGCGATGATCCCAAACAGCACCATGAAAAAACATTCTCTCGTTTGTTTTCTTGCGTCTCTGAGGTCTTATTGTGATGTCAGAGTTGCTCTGGCCAAACATAATTAGTGATGCACAAATCAAATAAATCATCCGACGCCGTATTATACTTGATTTGGAAATGATGAACAGATTTTCTCCTTGTTTTATACATTCAGCAGGATGTATTTGGAGAAGTGGCTATTAGAGACTGTGAAGAAATGGACTGCCATCTTGATCACTACCTCTGTAGCTATGATATTAATTAGTGTGATGACTGAATACTGACAGTGGTGTACATTGCACCTGGTGGAAGAAAAGCAGCAAGAGAAACGGGGACATTCAGTGTATGACAGCAAAGTGTTCCTTACTGCTATGTGGGTCTTGAATTCTTCCATTTATTTCTTTAGGTAGAAGCATGTAGAAGTTGAAATTTGTATGAAAGCCAAGAATGGGATAGTTTTAAATTTTTAAAAATAAGGTCTGCCCATGTAACCTGAGGAGTTGTTCATTTGTTCTGACAATCAGCTATTTCCCTTGCTGAGTGTATTTTCTGTCTTTTTGTTGTTGTTTTCTCTCCATTTATTCAAATCCTCTTCAATTACTCAAATACTATTGATTTCTCATTGCACACCATAAGCCCATGAAATCTAATTAGTCTGTTGTTTGTGGATCATTTCTTCTTTAAGCAGCTAATACATTTCTTGATTATAGTGTACAACATTTGACTGATATTTGTGTTTTGCAGTCAGCTTTTATAAATTAGAAATACAGGTTTCATATATTTTGTAGTATATAATAGTCATGTCAATTTCTAAGCTTTAGCCTAGAAAAAATGAGTTTTTAGACATCAAAAAGAACAGTATGTCCTATCTGTTTAATTCTTTTTAACACATTGGAACATTTTCATATATATAGCTTCATTTGATTTGTAAAGTGATCTTATGATGTATGCAGATCAGATATTCTATTTCCTTAGGAAAAAAAATCACACAGAAAAACTAATAGTGATTGAATGAATTGACAAATGTTCCAAAATTCATATACGATAGAGCTGGGGTTAACTGTGAGGTCTTCTGACATATAATATTCAGTAGGAAATACATCTAGACCCAATTTGTAGAGTGGCTTATTGATCTACTGTTAGGATATTACCATTAAACATGACTTCTAGACATTTAAAAAGATATTTTTTGATGATGAAAAATGGATGGGCAAGTCTTGCATAGCTCGGAGAAGAAAGTTTTTTTTTTTTTAAGATGCCTCACTCAATTCACTCAACTGGGAGACACTTAAAAGCTAATCTGAACATAGCCCCAATTTGTCTTACCATTATTTTTCCCAAGAAATTAAAACAGACACTACATTCTAGGTCAAAACAGCACCAGATGTGTGTAACATAAACAGAAAACTGTGGCAAAAGCTTTCATGCACTGCACTTAAGGAAACTTATTAAGTCCATATTACCAAGGTGGATTAGACATACATTGCACACAGTATAGCTTTTTTACAGGAGACAAACGGAAAACAGAAGTCTAGGATTTTATTAAGTTTATATAAGGATTAGCTGGAAAATCATATTTAAAATAGAAATTTATATGAATTTTAATTGATTTTAAAAGTATTTTTTAATAGTTGGAGGTTATCTGAATGTTAAGTACATTATAGTTTTTCTATGTCAATGTAATAATTGTCCATAGTGCTTACCACAAAAAGGGATTAATTCTCCATTTAAAACCTTTTTCTGACATTGAAAATTATTCTGGGTAGTGGATGCCTGTGTTGGATTATGCCATATTTTTAGCTGAGAAACAAAAAAGCTTTAATCTCTCTTGGCAAGAGCTATCAATAAGTAACAAAATTTTGTAATGTAGATTTCATGGTTTCCATTTCCCATAGTATTATTCAAATGGAAGGAGTAATTAGCAATTAGATTAGCAGCAAAGAAACAAGAAGCAGCAGTTGGGACTGGAGAAATATCAAACAATGTACTCACATCTCTAAATAATTTAGTAAGAATTATTCAATCATATAATATATAGCTAGAAAAGTCACTAAAGATCAGTAAGCTCAAAGTTCTTTTTCAAATGTGACAGAGGTTAAAAATCTCCTTCATGAATAAAGCTTTGAACATTGAATCTCTGCTACAAACTAACACTCATTTCTAATTTCCGGAATTCCCCCAAAACAAATGTTTCCCTGAAAAACAATTGGAAATCAATTTACACTTGCAAATAGTATATACATTATCCTCTTTAGGTATTCACAGATCTCAACAGAATTCCATCAAAACTCTCATGCATCTTATAATTCCTCTGTGTAGCATTAGTCCTATTTGCAAGTTTATATTTATTTACATATTCATGGATTCCTACTCTTTGCTCACCATTGGACCCACAGCATGTAATAAGTTGATACATTGACAGATACTGAAATGCAGCATTATAACTGTACATATATTACACTCATCAGAAGCTGTACAATAAAGAAAAATCACTTAATTTTGTTAATTTCCAAATTTATCACAGCTATTTGAGTAGTACCTCTACTTATTTTTAAATTTAACATCTGCCAATATGCTGTTTTTCTTTCAAGTAAAGTCACTCTCTTGAGTTAGATGGAAAATACAGGGTCCATAAACTTAGAAGAGATTTCAATGCTATTTTTTCTCTTGCTCTTCTCCAATTTATATGTAACCTTATTACACAAAAGTGAAGAAAGTTAGGCATAGCCTTTAACTCATTCTAAGTCTAGGGAAGTCATTAGCATGCAAAAGTTAGGGTCAAATTTTTGCTATGTATTAGATGTCAAATAGCTGAAAACTACTAAATCTTACATTGTAGAATACTGTCTGGTATTATTTTGACAATACAGTGGTGTGTACAATTTATAAACTACTTAACAAGCCTTTTGTTACCCAGAGAACAGGCTTCATACCGGTGTTTTATTAGGGACTACAAATTCAGAGAACAGACATGAGATACACAGGTCATGAAGAAAGGACAAAAAACTATAGGAAGATGTCTAAATACCTTGGCCAGATCACTTGAGCCAGGAGCCTGGGTCCCTAAAAGCCATATAAACTGTATTTCATGATCTTCCAGGTGGGGTCAAGAGGAAGAAGGATGGATCATTTTTCACTAGCTTCCACTTCCTATCTACGAAAGGCTCGTCCCACTTTTGAGTTGTGCCTGCTCGGACACCAAGCATGTTTCTGTAGAGCTCCCCTATCTGTGACAGAGGGAGATGCTGGGCACGGTGAAGGGAGAAAGGGCTTCATGGAGTCCCCTGAGAAACTGCAGCAGGTGACACGTGCATGAGACTGGCTGGAGCCCACTGTCACTCTGGTTTATACCCCTGTTCTGGTAGCTATCAAAATGTAAAATCCCTAGAAAAACTTGCTAAATGATGTCAGCAATAGATACTTATAACTTCCTGCTCTTCTTGAGTCAGTACTATGATGCGCATCTGAGTTGGGCAGAGGCTGACGACACAGGGTAAGGAAGATCTCAATGTTTTAGAAAAAGGAAGACTGAAAGGGGAAAGCTCGTGGAGAAAAGAGGAAGGTGCAATGTTTAAGGAGAGAAACTGAGGACATGGGGTGGGGTGGGAGGCAGGTGCACTACTGCAGGCGTTACTGCCTTCATCTTTTTAAGTATTTTTAAGGCAGTTGAAATGTCTGTTATCAAATCATGATTTTCTTAAATAACTGCGTATACAATGTCTAATTAGCTGTGTGTTCTTGGACTGAACTTTTGGTCTTAATTGGTCATTTTCTTAATCAGAAACTCATGGATTTGGATTATTTCAGGGAATTTATAAGGTTCTGACAACCATAAAATAAGGTAGGTTTATAGCTGATGTTAATTGAGGGTTTCTACTCAAGTCCAAAACTCATGTGTAGTTCAGTCACTCCATGCTACTTACAGAGCAGATAGCACATGGAGAACAGCCTGAGTCCCTCTAATACTTGAACCAGGGCCAGAAGAGACAACTGTCACAGTAGTGGCAGAACCTGACTCAGTCTCAGTCTGAAGAGCTTCGCCCCAGAGACCGTGCTAGCTTGTTATCTGCGGACTTTTACTTCAGTTTTTGTTTTGCTCTAGAAACCCACAGGGAAAGGCCTTTAGTTCCAGCCCTTAAGGCTCACTTATACAGTTCCTCTCAGAACAAAGACTTTTGTCTTTTGTACCCTCCCTATTGTTGTATAAAAGAAGAAAAGTCAAAACAGAAAATAAGTGACAATTAATGGGTGCATATCAATGTTATATACCAACTTAGCAACTGTTGAAACATAAATTAGAGCTGGGTGCAGTAGGGCACGCCTGCAATTCCAGGCCTCTGAGAAGCGGAGGGTTGCAGTGTGAGCTCAGCTGAGGCAATTTAGCAACTTAGGCAGACCCGGTCTAAAAGTTAAAAAAAAAAAAAATGAGCTGGAAATACAGTCACTGTGAAGGCCCCGGGCGGGTTCCAGCTCCTGACCACACACAAAGTGAGAAAACTGGAAGTAGGTAATTTGCCTAGAAAACAGAGGTAGTGATAGAAGGTAAAATTAATCCTGGTTCCAGCTCCACTCAGAATCCTCTGTTCAGTGTTGGAGAGATTCTGTTTTGGTTTGCCTTAGTTGCCACATATATCTAAATATGGTAAATGAAAAAGATGACACTCTTACGATGTCAGACACTTTAAAAGTCTAGTAAATCACACATACAAAGATGAAGCCCGGCTTCACGTATCAGCATAAAAGAACATTGGTTTCTTATGTGGGAGCCTCAACAACTCTACAGTTTTGCTAGAAATCTCTCCTTGTCATTAACACATGCTGGCCAAGCAGCTGACCAGAGGTCACAGTCCGTGACAGAACAGCCTTTCTCGCGTGTGGAAACGGAACTGCAACCTTAGCTGCAATCACACTGTTCCCTCAGAAGAGACCTGCTGCAGCCCAGGGAGAACCCCTTGGAGATCCTCCCTCTTTAGGGGACAGAATGAAAGTGTCATTCTGGGGCTTCCCCCACTCCTAAATCAGGAGAACCCTGGGTTGATGTTTATGATGCCGTTTCAGCTGCCAAAGTGTGTCCCCCAGAAAGTCATCCTGGGTATTTACTTGGCACTGTGCTGCAGCTGTTATACTGCGAGTTTCCCCAACTGTGGAAAAAGTACATCAGCCAGTACTTCAGACCAGTGCCTGGCAAGCAGCTGAGACTCCAGAGAAGCTGCAGAAAAAACACCCCAATTCTTACTAAGACAAAAACAGGTATTTTTGTTTGCACTTTTCTGATAAGTACCTGGTTCCACCCTTGGAATTAATTCCTGTACATTCAAATATATATTTTTAAGCTTATTTTAGTAACTGCTTCAATCAATCCAGCAGCACTCTCAAAAGACTGGCATTCTCTGCCGTCACTGTTTTGAGATATGGCACAAGAAAGAGCATGCCATCCCAGCATGTCAGAGTATTACTGATACAAACATATCTGTCCATAGGTCTTACTGAGAGTGGACTCAAAATTTCTACCTACTAAGGCTTGGAAATGAATACAATGTACAGGCTGAAAGTGCTGTCTATCCTCCCTGTGGCTATCTATAAAATTTTTGTAGAAGCAATAAAAATTTCCTGGAGCTCTTAGTAAAACGTTCAGTCCTGGGATGTATACAGTACCTGAGACATTAGAACTTCCCAGGCCTGTAGAAATATGTTTTAACTGAGCCCATGGTTTCCTGCGAAAACAAAAGCCAGAAAACAGCTGCTCTGAGAGGAGCAATCATCTTGGTTTTCCCTTTCCAGTCACTCAAGGATGACAAATGTTGCTCTACTATTAGTCTGATCTTAGGACTTTTCAAAGCACATGATGATAAGCTAGAGAGTGTGAGAGGGTTCAGGTTGCTGCCTCTGAGAGAGCATGGCCATTTTACTGTCCTGTGGCTCCTATCCTGTGTGGACAATAAAAAGAGACCCTGAAATTTACAGGCGAAAACCTAGCTGCTCATACTATACATATCTTTTGTTCTTGATACTGTGATTTCTCTCTCTGTGATCAGTGGAGATAAGATGAAAGAAAATGGCAGGAGTAGAACCCAATGCCATTGAAACCTAGGCTCAGGTGACTCATACCATAGTGTTTAGATCAAATCTTACTATAGATCGGAAACAGCCTGCTGTCTTATTAAAGCAGACAAACTAACAAACTTCTAAGTGATTCTGTGAGTCCACAATCCAGAAGATGAGGACCACTGTTTTATAAGCCTTCATCTCTGTCAGGACAGCTGAAATTAGTATATAGGGCAAATATGAGAAGTATGAATTTCCCACTAATGAAGTGAATCTCACTATGAGACAAATATGGCTATATTCCGCGTGTTTATATTTTCCTTTTGTTTTCTTCTGTTTCATTTTTGGAATTAGAGAGTCCAACACTGGAAGTTCCCACCTGGTTAGTTGTCCTAAACCCTCTCTTGTGTGCTGGGTTATTTTACCATATTTGGTCAACACAGCCACGGCAGATCCCCCTCTGGGAACACTAGTATGCTTTCTGCAGCCAATCTAAATTACTCCAACCATGTGTTCCTAATTTATTCATTACATAAATCATGATCGTCAGAATTCTATGTGTAGGAGAGTTGAAATGAAACCAAAACAAAAGAACAAACACAAATTCACACACACCTAGAAAACATACAGGCTCCTTTTGCCACTTTCCTTCCTGATCAGGGTCCTCAGACACCACTAGCTCTATCTTCATCACGATCATGGATTTCAGAAATGTGGAGAGTGCCAGAATTAAATACTGAAGAAATAAAGAGGGACAGGGGACACTAGTTCACTGTTTATGCCTCACAAAGCTGGGGGGAAGTAGAAATAGAACTCAACAGAATTACCTTATGCTCCAAGATATGCTAGGAAATTGAAACAGCCATATCTGGAACACTCTGGCTCTAAGAATCGGATTTGCTCAGAAGCAGAGTGTATCTGTGATGGTGAGAAGCCCTCTCCATTTCTGCTATGAACTGACAACTGCTGGTGGGACTTAGAAAGAAAAATCTCTGAAACTTATAAGGAATAAAATCAACTTAAAATCTAGTTTCTGATTATGTAGTCAGAGGGCAAACTCTGAAAAAATTAAGAGAAGGAGGTAAAAAGAGTATTACCAGTTTTAATCCTTTACATGACAGAAAAGGAACCAGCCAAAGAAGAAAACTAACTTTAGTAAACTCAACTGGAAAAGACGGAAAGGAATCATTGGACAATAGAATCTCTCCTTCACAGGACTGGCCCTAAGGAGACTTGTTCCCGGTTTGCAGAGGGCTGAGTGTCACTTACAGCACCTCTTTCCCAGGAGAAGTGCTGGCACTCCAGTGATCTCCTTCTGTCCTTCCCAGTGACCAACGAAGGACACCTGGCCCTCTTCATTTTACACAGAAATGGTCAGATCTTAGACAAGGTCTTGGAATGGGAGCATGTGAAGGGTTTTGTATGGGATTTACTTATTTACGATGATCACCCTTTGGCAAAAATCCTTCTATTAGCTTTCCTTTTGCTGAACCCAAATATCCAACTTGAACAACTCAAGGGAAAAAATAGTTCATCTGGCTCATGGTTTTGGAAATTTCCACCCACCTTCTCCACTACAGATATATCACAGCACAACAGCACAGCAGAGCAAAGCTGCTCACTTCTTGAAGGGTAGGAAGCAGAGCCGGGGACCAATGTCAGAGAGGAGGGAGCAGGGGCATAGTAAAAGCTGCAAGGCCCTCCCTCTCACAACCACAGTGTGTTTCCCTAGCAGTTCCTGAGCCAATCAAGCAAACAGTCATATTTAATCGTCAGAATCCTCATCTGTTCTCTGTGGACACATACAGACACAAATACACACTCATATGGCACAGACCAGCGTACTGGTATTCCACATTCAAAGTGCGTGTGCACCTTATTTTGTAACTATGTTTTATTCAGAAATTTTGCAAGGATGAGTAGTTGATCAAAGATAAAGTTCAGATGCTAGAATATCTACTAGCCTTG
Organism: Thryonomys swinderianus; assembly: GCA_004025085.1. Taxonomy (NCBI): domain Eukaryota; kingdom Metazoa; phylum Chordata; class Mammalia; order Rodentia; family Thryonomyidae; genus Thryonomys; species Thryonomys swinderianus. Next base: position 13,453 of record PVIC010004648.1, read on the forward strand.
CATTTTAGCATCTATTATTAACTTTTCTTGAAACCCATGAGAATTGAAAATCCCATAGTCTTGATTTTCTAAGACTCTGGCACAGAAAAAAGTAAAATAAAAATTATAATTTGCTTCACTCTGAAAGTTTCATTCTTAACATAGTTCCTTCACTCACTTGACTCCATCACTTATTTGTTAAATTCCAGTTATTTTACCATTAAGAAAAATGCTAAATTTGTTCATCTACCAGAATTCAAAAATAAATGCCTCCCTGTATCTCAGCACATACAAGTATGAGACCTCCTTTACATTTACATTTTAGGAACACAGAGAGCTACTTTTGAATGAATATATCTTGTGCAGTATTTGGGATATACTCATGCTAAAACATTTTCATTGTTTATCAGAAATTCGGATTAAATGGGCATCCTATAGTCTGGTCCCCTAATATTAGGTTTCTGCACTGTACATCAAAGACTCTGAGCCCTGGTCATACATTAAATTCACCTGGGATATTTTAAATAGAACTCACGTTCATGCTTCTCCACTGAGAAATTAAATCAGAGCACACCGTAGGAATGGGCTTTCTAAATTTTTCTTCCCAAAGCTCCTAGGAACTAAGTGATTCTGTTGTGCAACAAGAATTGAGACATCCTGACCTAATATATATATATATATATATATATATATATATATATATATATATATATATATATATATATATATATATATATATAATCTTCATGCTGTCTATGCTGCATTAACAATATAGAACACAATGCCTGTGTTCAGGTAGGAAAGCATGTAGTACTATCTGACTATTTCATAGAGAAGAGCTATTGAGGACTCTATTCCTTAATATTAGGTTTAGAGCTCTGTTTGAAACTACAGTATATCAACTACAGGTGTGTTGTCCTTAATTCATCAATTACCTTATCTAGTAATGAAGCTGTCTGTTTGATTTTATATAGATTTCACAGTAACTGTTAAATCTGTCCATGTTTTCACATGACAGTAATAAAACACAAGGGTATAAGAAGATTATTTTCCACAATCAGTCTTCAGATAGCAGTCTAATTTAAATTAATCTGTTAATTATTCTTTTCTAATTATGGCCATTAGCTGCTGATAATCTTTCAAGTCATAATAAAGTCTACACTATATTTCTCTACCTAACCAGCCAGCCTTGTTCTTGTATGAAAAAAGCTGCAGAACTGAAAAATTGAGGCCATATAAGTCAGTGCCCTGTTTTTCTAAATAAAGAACTTTTCTAACTCTTAAGCTCTTGGTACTCCAAATATGTAACCTGGAATTCAACTAAGTTTTTCAAAAAGAAAAAAATAATTTAATATACTAGAAACATTAGGCCTAATCAAAGTATAGCCCCTTAAAGGAAGCTGTGTTTTATACAAAGACATTTTTATACCATAAAAACTTTTATTGATTCCTGGATATTGTGGGGTATTCAGTTCAGGTAAGTGAATTCTAAAGTTTTATATGTGGACTATGCTAAGAGTATATTTTTAGTGTTAGGGTACATTTTGAGTACACGTTGTAAGCTCATAAGACACAATACAAACTATCTTTTTTATTTCAAATAAAACTATAATTTGCCTGTATTTTAAGAAGTCTATTCTATTTAACTGTTTTAAATCATTTTCATATGGTAGTGTTTATGATTTACATGCACTAGAAAAATAAGCATATAATATTTCTTAATCAGACATGAGAAGAAGAATGGGGTATTTTCAGACATTAAAAACTTCATTTCTCTAAATTATGACACCTGCACTTTAAGCTTGTCTGTAAAGGAGACTGTCTTCTGGGGAAGATAGTTCATACGAGGAAAAGAAGATCTATCAGAAAAGCTGTTTACAATAAAACATTTTGACAGCTCCAGTAATTAAATGGGATTCCCAGGTGCAAAGCAGTGTCTTAAATGCCCCTCTGGCTATAATAGTACACAGATTTATCCTTCAGGAAAAAAAAAAAAAAGATTGGCTATGAAAACAAGTTAATGAAAGGAAAACTAGCAATTTAGTTATTGAGACACATGTAGATAGAAGAAATCAGTATTTTGCACTCATTAACACTGAAAAAAATTAGTGTTTGTTTCTTTTAAAATGTTTAGGGGGAATGGAGGTCAGTTGAAAGTGGAGATTTCTTAAGCATGCATACCATTGTTTATGTAAAGTCATCAATTAGTAGAAGAAGCAAGAAACAATGGTTAGATCTTTCCATTCTTTAGGATTTTATTATGCATGCTTTTTTAAAGAAAAATCTATTAAAGCATTTACTTCTACATAAGCAAACTAAGTACACTAACCATGGCATCTATACTACAGATGAAGATTGTAAAAGGAAAAAGGGGTAAATATCTACTACACACACACCTTCAGATTGGTTAGGATCCTAGTCTTTTACCTACAGGCTGTCATAGAGCTTATCTAGGGAAGGATTTGTTCCTAGTTGGGTAATAGGTATTCAATAATTGTTTAATGAATGAAGGAGCACATCAAAAAGATGTTAGGGATTCAAAGGATTGCAATTTTCTTTGTGTTCTCAATGTTTCTCTGTTGAATTAATGGGGGATTTGCTGAAATAAGCCCTTTATTTAGACATGTCATGTTTAAAAGACATGCTTTTATACTTTAAAAATCTATTGTGCGTGACAAGAGTCATTCCCACACCAAATATGTATTAAATGCCTTTAATGTACGCATTTAGATATGTGTGGTAATTTTTTCAACAGTTGTGTATTTTATATTTTGTGTGCACGAGTATGTGTAAGGTAGAAGCAATCTGGCCTGTTTTATTTTATTTCACAATCAACCTTAGCCATGATTTAGAGAATATACTTAGGAAACCAGGCACCACACTAAAATAGTCTAAAATTATAATCTCATTTAATCTTCCAAATAATGCTATAAAAAGCTTTCACTACAATTCTGTTTTTAAGAAGAGGAGACTGAGAGGGCCGGAGATTTAGCTCAGTGGTTCTGCCACCTGCCTTGCAAGCACAAGGTCCTGAGTCCCATCCCCAGTAACCCCATACAATGCTGGGTATGGTGATTCACACCCACCAGCCATCAATACCACATATCACAGTGCTGGGCGTGGTGTCTCACGCCTGTCATCCCAGCACTCGGGAGGCAGAGACAGGAGGATTGCTGAGTTCAAGGCTTGCCTGGGCTACATAGTGAGCTGAGGGCCAGCCTGAACTACAAAGCGAGACCCTGTCTCAAAAAAAAAAAAAAAAAAAAAAAAAGAAGAGGAGACTGAGAATCAGAGAATTCAAATTGATCAGGGTCCATCGTGCTAGAATGGGGATGAGTAACCCAACGTCCTGACTGCAGAGACCAGGGTCTTTACCTCCGTAAGATAGTACTGCAGGGCAGAGCTTAGGGAGTGATGGCAAAGTCACAGAAACTATGGACTAAATTGCACCATAAGTTGGACAGTTTCCAAGAAAAAAAGAGCTCCAGGGCCTTAAAAGAGGAAGGAAAAGTTGGAAAGTACGATAAAACTCTGAAATTCTGGGGCCTGATGTTTGTGCAGCACTATAAGGACTGGAGAAAACATCCTTCAGGTGGAGAGAGATAGGATTTTGAAATAGCAGATAGTTGGCCTGAATCTTAAAGTACAAATATGTGTTTTTCAGTGGACAGTGGCAGTTTCTGCTTGCTCGTTAGAGCAAAGTGTATGCGACTGGAAGTCGCCTGTGTTGTTCAGATAACATGGGTCTGACATGAATGAGAAATGGAAAAGGAGAGAAAACTGTAAAGGCGGTGCAGTGCTAAACCAAACAAGGATGACAGATGCAAAAGGTGTGTGATAGAACATAATTACCACAGACGCAGGGATGATGGATAATATTAAACATGGGGATAATGGAAAAGATTTTAAAGAAAATAATGAGTGACAGTAATAAGAACAGCACAAATTATCCAATAAAGAATCAAAACAGAGATAGATTTGTCCATTTAAAAATGTTCAGCCAGAAAATATTCATTGAAAATCTACTGTGTACTCTGTCTGTTCTAAGTACTTTTCATGAATTGGCTACTTTAATTCTCTCAAGAACCTTATAAAGAGGACATAATTATTTTCATTTTGCCTATGAGGAAATTGAGGTATGAATTCCCACAGCTACAAAGTGATAGAATGAAGGTTTTGTTTCAGGGATGCACCCTAGATGATATTTAACAAGGATTTGTCTTTCTTAGGGGGCATAAAATTATTTATTAACACAGTATAAAGAGTTAAAGCCTCTAAAGAGAAATCACTACTCAAAAGTTTCTTCTATCTTAGAAAGCTCAAGAGCTTAGAATACTCATAAAGTCCATGTTTGTTTTTTTCTACTATATGCTGTATTTTTTCTTCAATTTCTGTGACTAGGAAATTAATATTTTAGCCAAGAGACATGAAGTATTCCATACCAAAACATTTAAACATCAGCACCTGGTTTTTATCTTCTAAAATATGTATTTAAATAAAAGCCAAGTGAAGGGATATTTTATTTTAAAATTGTATTTACTGTTTACTGATAAGCTAAAAGAATCCTTTGGGTTATCAAGAATAATCACATTAAACCATCCTGACCCTGGCCCTGTGGTAAAACTTCTAAACCCTCCTGACAATTGAGCCTCAAATATCTGTCATCAAATTCCCTCCAGATCCTTTCAGCTGCTTATTTGATTGCCCAGCTGACCTAAAGTTCAACATTTTAAATCGCTTAAGTCTGTTTTCACCTAAGGGCATGGAGCAGGGACAGCTTTAATTTATTCCTCTTCCTGCTACCACATCCCCATAATATGCTCTCCAAGCTGCACGCAATTATTTTATCTTCTCATTGAAAGTCAAGGAGCCTGCAAAGCCATTTGGCAATGCAAGAGCAGGTGGGACCAGGTGCTGGAATATGAGACTCCATTACTGGGGGAGAGGGTGCAAATCGCTCAGGAAGAGTTCTCGGCCCGCAGAGCAGCTGGGCTACTCAGGATACACATCTCAGCTAGGGCGCTGATTTTTGTTTTCAGAATGAATAATTTTCTCACTACCTGGATTTCTAAAGACATCTGTTTGTTTTACTTCTTTTACGTTTTATCACTGGCTAAATGTTAAACAGACGGTTTTCTAAAACTGGTCTCTGACTCAAGTTTAATATTCGCCGCAGGTAATAGGCTGCAAACACTATAAAACTCACCACCTGGCCTCCAGATTGTTATATCTGAGAAATCTCGAGCAGGACAGTGACCCCCGGTTATGTGCCTCCAGAAGTCACATCGATCCCCACAAGCGTACTGGTCCACAGAAAGCGTTTCGTGAGTCCACTGTGGTGTTGGTCTGAACACACAGAGCCAGGTGATGAACACACATATGATTACTAATGCACATAGTAAGTATATCCCTGATTTTAGATAAGTAAATAAAGGTTTAAAGCAATTAAATAACTGATGGCTGGTTAAATCTAAGCCACTTATTCTGACTCCTGTAGTCTCGGTTGTAAGAAATAGCAGAAATTCCTCTATACTATGTAAATAATATATAATATTCACTAATCAACTTGCTCAGATGGAATGGAAGCTTTTTTTTTCTTTTAATGAAAGAGTTCGAAACCCTTAAATATCACTTTGTAGTACAAGTCTGGATCTTTATAAGTAATGGAATAGCACTCATTAATACTCAGTATGCTACTGAGTGCCTGAGAAAGATCCTTTCTCAACAAAGGGAAATGAGACATGGGGGAGGGGGAGACGGAGGAGCAGGAGAGAGAGGAGGAGGAGGAAAAAGAAAAGGAGGAAGAAGAGAAGGAAGTGGGAGAGGGAAGAAAGAAGAGGAACGAGAAGAGGGATGAAGGAAGAGGAGACAGAGGGGGAAGGAGGGATAAGGAAGAAAAGAGAGGAAGAGAAAATGTGGGGAGAATATGAGGAAAGGACAAGAGTAACGTTGAAATGTCAAGAGGGAGGACTTCTTTGGAGACAGTGGATATGGGAGACAAGTCTCTCGCAAGTGCCAGACACTCAAACGTCCCTAAGATTGCGAGGCGAGGAGGAAGAGGAAGGAGGAGCCTGTTCCCTGGCCTGGCTCCAGGTCACCCCAACGTGTTGCTCCCTGAAGCCACCTACAGGGCTGTGCCTCGAGCCAAAGCCTCACAGCCTCACAGAGAGGTAGCTGTGCCTGAGGGCAGACATCAGGCAGAGAAAAAGAGGAGCTTTGTCTTGGCCCCTGCAGCTGGGAGATTCCAACAGTGTACCATCCAGAAATCCCCAGACCAGACACCCAGGACACAAAAACGAAACATGCAGCAATTATATTTCAGCCAAAGAAGCCAAATAAATGACAACAGTCCATTTTCCATTAGCCTTTTTCCCCTGGGTCTGAACCAGGGATGGTCTGCACACCAGGGGCATGGCCATGCTGTCCACAGCCACCTGCCAGCCTTTGAAGCTTGTAACTGGGGACAAAGTATTCATCACATAAGCCTTTGGGAGACGGTCCCCATCCAGTCTATATTAGCTCTCAATTATTCTCTTAAGAATTAACCAACACAAAATAATAATAAATGTCTAAGGTACTAGTTACTCTGAACTGATTATTTTACAATGTATACACATATTGAAAGTCATACTGTACTCCATAGATATATACAATCAAGATGTGTCAATTGAAATTAAAATACATTTTTAAAAATTCACCATTATCTCTTTAAGACTTTTTAAATGGGCTTGGCTAGCTATGGTTTTTCTGACTTTCCCCCACATTTCCAGGCTCTTACTGCAGAAGCTGAGAAATATAATCTCTCTACCCATTTAGTCCACTCATTTTAAAGATAATCTGAATTTTCTCTCTCTGGGTCACCAGAAAATAAAGCAGAGACATAGGAAGAACTGAATCTGTGATTTCCACTCATCAAACAAGAACTAAAGGCTGCTGAAACTGTCCTAGAACAATCTAACAGACTAGCAGGACCAAAGCCATGATGCTAATTCCAAAACAGATCACACCAAAGCCCCGGCCTCAAATCATCTGCTCTCACCTTCCCCACAGTGGAAAGCACCACCTCTGACCTTGAAGCTCCTTGGCCGGAGTCGAAGGCTACTTTTCCTAGGCACAATCCATAATTGTTCTTATCACACTGACTTATTAGTGACCTGGGCTCCAGTGAGGAGACATGACATTGTATGCAAGCAGACTTTGATTCTAGCAAATTGTTGCTTATCTCTTACTCTGTTGATGGCTGAAACTTTTAGGAAGTTTCAGGACAAACTATCCATTCAAAATTTACAGCATTTTCCCAAATACCAAGGCTGCTTAGACACAATCCTATGGCTGTGCTTTAGAATATGGGATGTTGAGATCATTAAAGATCCCAAGTACTTTGAGCCTTTTTCCTAAGGATTTTTTTTTTTTTTTTTTTTACTGGGCTATCAAACTCAGGACTTGGCATGTGCTAGGCAGGTGTGGCACCACTGAGCTACACCCTAGTTTGAGCCTTTTTTAATACATCCAAAAAAGTTCTGCTTTCTAAACATTCAAGTTCAGGGTTACAGGTGAATTCATTTATTTATTTTGGTAAGGCCCTTAGAAAAAAGACTTTCCAGATGAGGAAGGGTAAATAGGCCACACCTTTCTCTTTCTACCCTAGGGGATTAAACTCCAAATACTGCAGTCAGAGAAATTTGTTTCTTCTAGTTGGGATTGAGGTCCCTGCTAAATTAGTAGTGATTTGCCTTAACGTGTCCATAAGCTGCTGTCAAACTGTATGTTTCCTGCTATATGTAGCTTATGCTACATTTTGAAGATCTTTTAACCTGTATTTGTCCTATCAATTTAATCATTTCTGGGGAGTTCCGTGCCAAGATCAGCAGTCTTTGTAGGACATGACCTGGAGCCCTCCGGTAGGTAGTACAAGAACGTTTGTTCTCTAGAGATGGAATGTTGCTCAGTACTGAAACTGGAGAAAACTTTATCCAGGATTCTAACGTGGGAGTCAACATCATTAACAGTTCACCCTGCTGCCTTGGGTTAGATGAGCTTGATTTTTTTAAGAAGTACACTCTGGGGCCGGAGGGTTAGCTCAGTGGTTCCGGCGCCTGCCTCGCAAGCGCAAGGTCCTGGGTTCGATCCCGGTAACCACATACAATGCTGGGCGTGGAGACTCACGCCCACCAGCTATCAATACCACATACCACAGTGCCGGGCGTGGTGGCTCATGCCTGTAATCCCAGCACACGGGAGGCAGAGACAGGAGGATTGCTGAGTTCGAGGCTTGCCTGGGTTACATAGTGAGCTCAGAGCTAGCTTGAACTACAAAGCGAGACCCTGTCTCAAAAAAAAAAAAAAAAGTACACTCTGCCATAGTTTAACATTTTCCATACATTTTCTAGAACCATTTTTTACTTCTCATTCCCTTGTGATATTAATATGCAAGAAAATGAAAGGAAGGAGAAAGCTTTCAAATCTTATTAAAACCTCTTATTACCATCTTTATATTATATATTTTATCATCTTTATAATATACACAAGTTTTATATTATATCATCATTATAATATATACAAGTTTCTCTAATTTAAGAAATTCTGATATGTACACCTTTGGTTTTATGTAAAAACACATATTCTTACATAATTTATTGTAAATATGTATGTTCGAAGGATCCACACAGCACTTTTTAAAATTTTTGCCTAAAGTTTTATCATTTGGGGTTTTGTTCTGTTTAAGTGTTCAATGGATAGCATTGGTCCACAGAACTGTAACAGTGTCTGCCTTTCCAGGTGGGAGAAGAGGGTGGGGGTGAGAAGATGTCACTGGCATCTACTGGGCATCCACGGGCCTCCCGCTGCCTCCCCACTCTCAGGGTGACCTTGAAGACAGTATCTTCCCCGAGAGCCTCTGTGGAACACAGTTCACAGCCCTGGAAGGGTAAAGTATGATTCAGTTTACCAGAACCATTTCTGCACAGGGTTCCAGGAGCAACCCTGTTAGTGGTTAGATGGATTTGTACTGCTACCTGCGAGCTCCAATAACTCAGTGAGCAAAAGGTGGTTCTAGAGTGTGTCATTTTTAAAGTTTGTCAGTTTTTGCATTTGGCACATTGCAAGCTAATGAAAATTGCTGCTGCTTTGGGAGAAATAATCAATGAGTGATGTTTATTACAGTGACACGATGTAAAGAACGCATTAAGGCAAGCTATTTCTCACATTTCCATTCTTTCAGAATGCATTGCCTTTTCATGCATCCATTCTTGTTTCTACAGAAGCTGGTTTGTACTTGCAAAACAATAAATATTCATCTCATATGGATTTTTAAAGGTGACTGATTTGTAAAAATCAATAACTGTCTTTTGTCAGCTTATAGACTGACATGATTGCCTTCATTTTTAAACATAAAACGATTGCATTAAAATAACATTAAGAGAGAAACATTGGCTGACACAGGAAGAGAAATTCTTAAATGAAAACTGTTCCAGCCAGCTTTAATCAGTTCCGATCATGCTTTTTATTACAGTGCAAATGGGCTCTATTAAAAGGAAAGCCGATTCCAGATGATGATGCAAATAATTATTGCTGCCTTTAGCCTCTAGTTACTGTTATTAACTAATGGTTTCAAAATATGAGATTTATTTTAGAAACAACATTTCCTTTAACAATGAAATGGAAATTGAGCTTTGTCTATCTAAGGTCATGTGTGTAGATAAAAATGAAGCAGAAATTATTCCTTTTTCTGATATTCCAAAATACAGAAAAAAGTGACTAAATTACTCCATATGGATAAACTTAAAGGTCATTAGCTTAAGCAATCCTCAAACTAGTTTTGGTTCTATGTTCTGTGAAGCATCAGAAATCCTATAATCTATTTACCATGCTCCCTCCACTCTTTGAGATTCTAATATATTAGCATGTTGAGGGTCCTGAGAAATGTTTTGGTAAAGATCTACATCTTTTTAAAATTCTCTGTATTTCTTTAATTAGTCTGAGTATGAAAATATTTGTTAGTAGTCTATATTATAGTAATCCACAGATTCCCATTTGAGAAATTTTTCATGGATTTAAGATGTAATGATCTACTTTTTTTTTTTTTTTTGAGACAGGGTCTCGCTTTGTAGCTCAGGCTGGCTCTGAGCTCACTACGTAGCCCAGGCAAGCCTTGAACTCAGCAATCCTCCTGTCTCTGCCTCCTGAGTGCAATGATCTACTTTTTAATAGAGGGAAATGTGTAGATCAAGGATCCCAGCCATTCATTCATAAAATTGCAATTATGAAACACGGAGTTTAAAGTAAGAAAACAATAATTTAAACATAAGTCAAGGCAAACATGCAAATATTGTCTCCAAAAATGTTAGTCACTGCAAAATACCTCTTGAAATATTTGATTTTTTCCTTTAAAGTATGATGAAATTCAAACTGGCTTGTGTTCAGTGGTACCTTTCTTGGCACGCATACAGTAACTCCTTTAACTTGCATATATTTCTATCACGCTCTATGTCACATTTGCCTTGATCTCCTGTTGGCAGCTATGGGAGTGTGTTACTCAGCTGTCCCTTCAAGAAAACATTTGCTCAGCTATCTTCAGTGCTGTGAGTTGATGGCCTGCAGCTGCCTCCTCTGCAGGATCTGCCTGGGCTTTCAAGTCTGGCCAGTTCCCTGGGCAGCGCCTAGCATGCTAACCCTGCAGCAGCGGTTGGCCTGCCCACTTCTACGCGATGAGGAGCTCCTCTTGTGGGCAATCACTGACTCTGGAGCCCCTGTTGTGTTAACAAGATTTTGTTAACTTTGCATCAAGACCTCAGGGCTTTTCCTACCCAGCCCTGCTTCCTCTTGCTCATTTTATCTTTTATGACATTAGCTTTCATAAATTCTTTGCATTCCTAACTCTGCCTCAGCATCTACTTCCAAAAGACCCTATTAACACTCTCTCCAAGATACTTATAGGCAGAGTCATGTCTGTGTTCCAGACATCTCTTATGCAGAGGACAAATAGCAAGTGCTCAATAATCATGTAAGATTTTCAGTATATTTTGGGTAAAAAAGGAAGCATACGCAGAGTTTATAGATGCTCAGGTAATTGCCATATTGGATTACTTTTGTTACCTGGATTGTGTGTATAGATGAGAGTGCTGTGTAGAAACCAGTAGAATATTAGGGAATGGGTTCAACTCAGGAGCATGGTCCAAGCTAACCTCTGACCTTATTTCTCAAAGCTTTTCCAGTCTGTATGACCCTTATGGAGAAAATTTAGTCCCAGCACCATCAGAATATTAGGGCCCATCTGAAGAATGGAACTGATTTTAGATACTGCAGTCAAATAATTTTTTGAAAGGTATCAAAAAGAGCAATTTAACCTTTGTGGTCATAATAGATGAAATGGGAGAAGCCTAAAAGCAGAAACAATTAGAGCAACTGGGAATTTGCAGTGCCATCATCAAAAGAATACTGGCTGATGCCTGCAATATTCCAGACATTTCCCATACATTTATATGTTTAATTCTCAAAAAGGCCTGCAGTAAAAGTACCAAAGATATAAGAAAAATGGCTGAGTTTGTCCACGTTCTTTTGGATAGAAAGTAAGGGAAGAGTTGAACTTGATCTGATTCCTCTGCCTTCAGTCTTTTGGGGATGTGAATCTGCCTTGTATGCAAAAGTAAGGATCTCTCTGTGACTAGACTGTTTTCAATAATTTAGTCTAAGTCAAAAACTTAGACCTCAAATAGAAACATAAAAACAAAACATTCTGGATAATGTACACACAGATATACAAGAGGTCCTACCAAGAAGTCTGAAAATACTGAAAGTACACGTACAAGCTAAATCATGATATTATAGGTAAAAAAGACAGCTAGACATATGTAGGCAGATAGATAGGGCTGGCTCTTGAAAGACTTGCAAAAAGGAGGATCCTTCTGAAGGTCAACACCATCAATGAGAAACTACACTTGCAGATAGCTGTGACCGGCAGACCTCATCCTCCCAAGATGGAATGTCAAAATCCGGATCCGACCCCTCCCTGGGAATGCAAGGATTGTAAAGTCCCCAGACAGTGGGCCAGGACTTTGAACCACCTGGAGGAGTCTCCTGACAAACAAGACCCTCTAGGGCTTGATTGCTCATTGGACCCTATTCAATCAAAAAGTTGCTGAAGTAACTATTCTTGTCATTTACCCATTGGTTAGCCATGGTTTGCCCATTTCTTTCAAATCTTATTGGAAGCCCCCACTGTACTCATTGGTCAATTGTAACCCATCTACCTTTTTTTGAATCTTATTGGTAGCCCCCTATTTCAGACCCGCCTCACCTCGTGGCTTTGCTCCATAAAAGCCCTCTAAAAAGTGAGGTAGGGGAATTACCTACTTTCCGGGTTCCCCCTTCTGTCTCTCTTAAGGCAGAAGCTTTCTCTCAATAAAATTTTCCTACTCAAACCTCCATAGTTCCTAAAATTCATTCTTTGATTTTTAGAGAACACGAACTCGCGTTTCAGGTGGTGAGTTAGGCCTTAACTCTCCTGCATCAATGACACTTATAGAAGGCAACAGAAGTGTTAAAAATGCCATGATAAAATGAGTTCAGAGGCTACAAGGTCTGGATCAGGCTGAGACCTGTCAGGGACAGGTCAGCGCACTGGGTCCCACAGCTAAATACAGGCCACAGTCTGCAGATAAAATTTTACTGGAACGACAGCACATGCACGGATCTCCCTGTTGTCTGTGGCTGTGCTGATCCTGTAGGGTGAACTGAGAAGCTGCACCCAAGACCATTTGGTGCAGAAAGTGTGTAATTTTTACTCATCATTTTCAGAAAGTTTGCTGACACTTGTTTCAAAAGCTCTTATATTTGAACTTGTGCTCACAGATCTTAATACTTTTCTCTAAAGGGCCAGTGAGTAAATATTTTAGACTTTAGGGGCACAGATGGTCTCTGCTGTGCAATCTTCCTTTTATGGGAAAGAAGTTTTCTAACCTGTGGCCTCGTCTCCTGCTTTCCTGTTAAACACAGGCAAGAAATAGGTGTGCTCCTTAAAGAAGAACCTAAATTTTGCTACTGCTTCTGATTTCACACTATAGCAACAGACTGAGCTATTTAAGAAGAAAAATGTCTTTACAAGCTCAATTCTACTTTTTATCACTTTTTTTTTTTTTGGTACCAGGGATCAAACTCAGAACCTTGTGCATGCAAGGTAGGCATGATACCACTGAACTAAATTCCCAGCCCTTTAGTCACGTTTAAAAAATGGCTTCTCCCATGATTGGATTGATTTGCTTATGTGTTAGGTGACTTGAACAAACACATAAAAATGGAGGCTCTTCAGCACTTTCTCAGACCATCCTGTTTGTCTTTGAGACTTTACCTCCACTTCAGCTATATGGGTGTGAAGCCTCCAAGGAGAGATGTAACTCTGCGTCTTGAGGGGTCATCCTGGTCCGCCTGGCTTTGGACTCATATCCCATCCTCGGGTCTTCACAGGCCCCAGCCTCCTTTCTTTCCATTGTGCTGTTTTTTGAGTCAGACATGGGCGCTTATTCTATCAAGCAGTCACAACTCCGCATATAATTGGGGAACTTGAAAGGCAAAGAAGGACTTATTTACCTCTCGGTATCTGATCACTCTGCTCTGCCTTACAAATTGTTATTGTCACATATATGCTTATTGTTTTATAATCATATTTTGGATTGATTTTTTCATCTTACAATGGTAGAATTTATTAAATGCTAACTATAGGCAGTTATCTTGTAATACATTTAATTATCATTGATTTAACAAAGAATTGCTCGTAATGAGTATAGTTATTATTCCCACCTTACATTTGGGTACACTAAAGGGTTAGAGATATAAAGCAAACTAAAACCACACAGGCAACAAATGACCGTACTTGCACCTGAACTCAAGTATGTCTGAACACAAAGACAATCTCTTTTCTCCTACTATCTTGTTTTTGTACTAAAGGATAATAGTGTCCCTTCTCATTTTGATGCCCTCCCTCAAGGAGTTTTATGCTATTTTATAACAACTCTCCAATACTAAAAACAAAAGATATGAAGAGCTATGAAAGAAAAAGAGAGACACACAAAAAAGAAAGAATAGATACATTTATTTAACAAATGACGAAATGTTCAGAGACAAAGAAATTTGAAAAATTCAGACTGATACGAAATAATGAGAAATAGACTAAATTAAAGGTGATGAGGCTAAATAAGAACAAATAAAAGTGATGCATTCAGGACTGATTATTTTTCTCAAAAATATAAAATGAGGATATATACTAAATAACAATAAAGGAAAAATATATAAAAATGATAGCAGGGCCGGAGGGTTAGCTCAGTGGTTCTGGCGCCTGCCTCGCAAGTGCAAGGTCCTGAGTTCGATCCCCGGAAACCACATACAATGCTGGGCATGGAGACTCACGCCCACCAGCCATCAACACCGCATACCACAATGCCGGGCGTGGTGGCTCACGCCTGTAATCCCAGCACTCGGGAGGCAGAGACGGGAGGATTGCTGAGTTCGCGGTGGCTTGCCTGGGCACCATAGTGAGCTCAGGGCCAGCCTGAACTACAAAGCGAGACCCTGTCTCCAAAAAAAAGAAAAAAAAATGATAGCAAAGCATGTATTGAATCATAATGAATTAAATCAAATCATATACATGCTTCCAATAAGAGTACACTTGAAATACTTTCCTAATCTCAGGTATTGAAAGTTCCACAGGAAGAAATTTAGAAGTGAACTGATATCCCTAACTATATATCATAAAGACAATCTAAAAGATACAAGGTATTTTGCTTTTAATTAATATTACCACTCTCATGGTTTAGATCTAAAATGTCATTTAAACGTTTCATATTGAGGAGTGGCCTGGTTAAAAGGGGTAGATTACTAGGGGCATAACTCGGAGGGCTGTGATTTTACCCCTGGTTTCTCCTTTCTTTCTCTGATTCCTTTCTTCCATGCAGTGGACAGTTTCCTTCCACTGGGCCTCCATGGTGTTTCTGCTTTGGAGCCAGCCAACCATGAACCAAACCCACAGAAATTATGAACCAATACAAACTGCTCTTCTGTTAACTTGCAAGTCTCAGGCACATATGTCACTTGTACCGGTGACAAGAAAGTGATTAATACCATTACCTCATTTGACCATCACAGAAACCCCATGTTATCCTTCAGCTTGGAGATAAGTGAACTAAAACTAAGAGAAAAATATGTATGCTATTGTTAAATGTGTTTATCTAAAACAACTACACTGACATTATAATGATCTAGTTTTCTTTGGTGATGACAATGTATTCTAAAATATTTAACTGTTAAAATATAACATGGATTTCAGAACCAGAATACTGGTAAATGCGTTCTGAAAATAATTCACATATATATATATATAGACATTTTAGAAGAAATGTTAAAACAAGACTTTTTAGGTAAATACAAAACTAGATAATGTCTTAAAGGCAGTAACCTTTGAGGTTATCTTTTATACCAGACATCTTATTTGCATCTCTACCAGACAAGGCCTACAAAGCAACATGTAACTTGACCCAGTCTGAGACCTTAAATAATAGTAAATAACAAAGTCAAACAAAAGTGTATCCCCAGGCACCTACATAAACCACAACTGTGCATCATGACCATCCATCTTGTTTTCCAGAACTAAAGGGTTTCCTAGACATTGGATTTTTAAGGTTAAACCAGGGAAGTCAGGCAAGCTGGGGTGTTTGGTCCCATTAACACTGCCCGTGTAAGATGTCCAAAGATTCATTACATTCTCCAGACTTTATTCTGAGACAACTTAACAGTGAGAGTGCAACAGCAGAATACTATCTCAGTGGTTTCAAACCTTTGAAAAGCTATAATTTAAAACAAGTTATCTTAATTGCCATTATGAATACTTTTTTTAAAAAATGGTGCTGCTCAAAATAGCAAGGTCTCTTGATGTCATTGTTGATCTCAATGACAAGAGACTGTTGATTTCTACCATGACACAGATACCAGAGTCTTAGTTTGTCACCAGTGAAGAGTAGCGCAGGACTTATCCCTTCATCCGTCTTGTCACACTTTGTGCTTGTGTTTATTCATCTACAGTGCACCACAGTGCACAGTAATTTATTACCTCTTCTATAATAGCCACCTGTGATTTAGTCACTATTCTGAGTTCAGTGGGAGAAATTGACCAAGCTAAACAATGTTTTCCACGATTATTTTTTCTTTTTACTCTTCCATTGTAAAAGAAAAAAAGTCCAAAAGAAATTCTTTGTTATAACCACAGAAGAATAACTGAGGATACTAAGAATTGTTGCTGTAGCATGTCTCTTTTGTTTTTCTGATCTAACACCAACAGGAGGAAAAAATACCACAGTTTCCCAAGTCTTCTTGGTTTCCCTTTCTGCCATTTCAGTTGCCCATGATCAACTGTCTAATCTCTATAATGGAAAACTCCAGAAATATAGAACTTGTACATCTTAAGTGTTCATTATTCTTATTAACATGATGAAAGTTCACTCCCTGCTGCTCTATCCAGGATTTTTCCAGCACATTCACAGGTGTATATGACTCACCCCTTCATTATTCTGTAGCATTCCTGATTAATTGATGGACAGCCACAGTGCAGGCAATGCTGGCCTGCAAGGAGCCCGTTTTGAGAAAAAGAGAGACTCCACATTTATATAACTTCTATTATAATATATTGTTTTTCTTGTTCTCTTATTGTTTTTGAGTTCTTGTGCCTAATTTCTAAATCAACACTTAAATCTGTCTGTGAATGTACATATAGGAAAAACATAGCATATTTTGAGTTTACTACTATCCTCCGCTTCAGGTATCCACTGGGACCCTGAGATATATTGTCCAAGGATGAGGGAGGTTATCTTCTAGGGGGCATCATCACTGCTGAAGACCAAAAGCAAAAAAAAAAAAAAAAGACACACAAGAACAATATCTCCTGAAATACTAATCATGAGACATCATTGCAACTCAGATTGCCACCACCAATTCATCAGTTTATCCAAAACCAGAGAAACAAAAATCTGAGAGGATCCCAGCTCACATTTAAGGACCTTCCCTTCACTGTGTCTGAGCAGGCTTCCTGTGTTAAGGAACTTAAAGGAACCCTGTTGGAACACAATGCTGTCTGCCCAGTCTCCTCGGGCAGCTGGAAAGCATAAGTGTCTCTGAACCTTCCTTCAGTCCAATTTTCAAGGGACGGATCCAAAGTTTTTCAGGTGAACATGGAAAAGAAACTTGCCCAGGTTGTGTTGTGGTCACAGCACCTTCCTGTGGGAAGGGTGCAACATTAGTGCTTTTTTTCCTTCCTACTCTGAATGTATCTAAGATGAGAGAGTGTAATCTAATGCCTCACAGAATAACAGCCATTGAACAAAGCGAAAATTTCCCAGTGCTCTGGGAATTGAACTATGAGGTGTAGGTCTGGGGAAAGTCAAGCTGATGACCAGTCTCCTTCTCTCAGGAGGAGCCATGTCAGGACTTTATTTCTCTCATTTCAATTACCAATCTGGCCACAATAAGCTTATAATTAGAAGACTGTCACCTATTTCGGACAGAGGCCAACTTTCAGATCTAGTTTCTAATGCCATGTGACTTCTGTTTTTCTTTATTTATTGGGTAGTTTTCAGGGAAATAGATAAAGAATGTGCCAAGCAAATGTCATTCTATGGCTTTTAAATGAGTTTATTGATTTTGGTATATGCTAAAGTTTGAACAGGGTGTATTTACTTTGAAACTCTTGGAAGGCAGCCATGCTCACTACCACCAGCGCAGACTACTTTGAAACTCTTGTTGAAACCTTAGTTCCACTGTAGTGACTGGAGAGATGGTGGGGTGGGGCCTTCAGGAGAGGTCAGATCATTGGGAGGAATTAATACGTTCTCCCTGGGACTGGCTCATTTCCCAAAGGACTGCACTAGTTACTGCCACAGTCATTTATTAAAACAAAGCAGGACTGCCCCTCATGGTTTGCCCTTTGGGCTTTTGCCATGTTATAGAGGAGCAAAAAGCCCTTGCTAGAGGCAGCCACAAAATCTTAGACTTCTAGCCTCCAAAAACATGAGATAAACAAACCTCATAAATTACTTGGTCTAATGCTCCAACACAACAGGAAATAGACAAAGACTACAGACTCTCATGGGAGCAGGGTCTATAAATAAATCGCTTTAGTTAACTCAAAAAGAAATATCCACTTAAGGAAAATCATGTAATTAGCTAATTTTGTCTTGAAGTTTTCATCAAGATAGAGAAAACATAGCTTAGGGAAAATAGATGGGTCAATTTAATAGAAAGCTATTATTTATATTGGTCAATACTTGAAAGCAGAACACTGTTTTCAAGTTCATATCTGTTCCTCTTACTTTTCTCTAGCATATGGACTTCTCCACTGTCTATTACATAAGACAATATATGTTCCAATGTCTACTATGCCTTCTTTTTTTTGTTTCACCCAGTGGAAATCCCATCTTATTTTCACTGTCCCAGCCTCTTCTTTGGTGCCTAACCATTCTCTAAAACCTTCTAGGGTACCTTCTCAAGTATACAGTAGCATTTCATTTCTTTAATAGTTACACATCCATTAAAAGAAGACTAATCCATTGCTTTGAGAGTCTTAAAAATACTCAAAACAAAGTATTTTTTCTAGATTTATGGAACAATGCGTTTCAAACAAACCAGTTTTCCAGCTTGAAATACCATTCCTTGGGAATTCCCAAGTAAGAAAGTGTGCTGAAAATAAGAAGCGGTGATTGTGGTCAGAGAGGTTACAATTAATTAGATAAGATACTGGTTTATTTGACTTACTTTCCTTTTCCCCTAGATTCGAGGCTACCTTCTCTTTAAGACTGTTAGGTTGAGTTCATAGTTTTATTTTTAAAGCAAAGTTGCAGAGACTCATGGGGCTCACTAGATATGAGAACAGATTGCAATTTACAGACTTTTGGTTAAGCAACACACGCACAGCAAGAGAAAAGTCAAAAGTACTATGCAGCAGTAGAGGTGAAGATGGCAGGGGAGATAACAGATTCTGGCACTACTTTGAAAGACAAAAAAAGAAAGAAAATCACCATGGGAAAGGACAGGCGCAAAGGAAGAATGATATGGGAACTAACTAAGGAATAGGAGATTTCGCATCATTTTAAAAGTTGCTTTGCTAGACCAGAAGAGAGTGTGTAATAGTTCAGCCCAAAGAAACATGACAATGAAGTACAGTAAGTTGTGCCTCTATTAGCTCTGGGATTCCTTCTAGATTTTCATTATTATCTATCACCTAGTAAATTCCACATTTTGGGTATAAATTCTAATCCTGTCTCCAAATAACAACTGCTGACATATTTATTCTAGATGTAGGAACCAGGACTTGGAGTTAGAGTCCTTGCTCCACAATATGTAAGCTGTGTCTTTAAATAATTCATTCAGTATATTTGACCTTCCGTTTCCTATTTGTAAAACAGACATAATAGTAGTGCCTATAGTTCTTATAGTCCAACAAAATAGCATGAGCAAATGCCTTGAAAATACAGTATAAACCTTTATGCAAATCTAAGGGCTCATTATTTTTTAATAAGGCTGCTCATTTTTACCTGAAATTCAGTGTCTGGAAACACATTTAATAGCTTATTACCCAGAACTGTTTTCTTCCTTCTTTTTTTGTTAATATTGTCTATTTTCTAGTATTGTCTTCCCCAGCTATCATGAAAGGTTAAGGTGATCTTTAAATTCATCCATCTTTAAGCATTCACTAAGTCCTGCCTAGAAATGCAGATCCCCTTTACAGTTTTTCTGTTTCTGTCCTTGTTTCTTTAGAAAATTACCTTTCACCCTGGACTGGAGCTGCTTGGCGTGGTCCTGCTCAGCTTCCCTGTCTAAACCACTGCTCTTATTGCTTTACCACTTATGTAGGCTCTTTCTGCAGTTCTCTTACTTAAAGTAAAATTTCCTTATGAAGGCCTTTTCCCTACCACAGCCTTGCTCTGCCTTAATCTTTCAGAATATGTTTCTAACAATTATCCTCAGAGCTTCCCACATGTTTTCATTAAGTCAAGGACGGTACAAATAGTGGGTAGCGGTGTTACGGGAAAGAATGGAGCTCAAGGTGCCAAGACCATTGCAGTAACTACTTTGAAAGTAGTGAGAAGGCAGCATGATATTTCATGGGATCAGTGCTTCTAAGGAAAATACTTGCACTGTGCCTACTTTTCGCTTTGTTCATGTATAAATTAACTATATAATTTCAGTGCAGATTTTTACAAATTATTTCAAGCTAAAGTAATAGACATGATCAAAAACAACATGAAAACTTAGATACTTAGGAATAAAATCCAAACAAATCAAGTAATGACAGATTTTAAAACAAAAAGAAACCATTCAAATTCAGCCACACACATACACACACACACACACAGACACACACACACAGAGCTACTTTTCTTTTACTGGGATACAATATAGAACACTCAGAATGAAGGAGAGGTTTTGTTCAACTCACAGCTTGTGGAAGTCTCAGACCATAGTCAGCTGGCTCTGAGACAGGGTAGCCTGCCAGTGGAGCCTGCAGAAAAGTCCTGCTCATGGCCTGGAAGGCAACAGGCAGAGAGATCAAGAATGGAAGGACAGATTAGACCCGGCCAGCCATGCCCCTTGTGATTGAAGCTCTCCAAAGCTGTGGCACCTCCCAAATCACATTTGCTTATAAACTCATCGGTAGACTAACCCACTGATGAGTATCCCCATCCTTAAGATCCAGTCACTCCTGAAAGCCTCTCCTATGAACGTGCGAGGCCTTGGAAGGACATCTAGATATAAACCCTAACCCACACACTGCATTCTAATGTCGTGGTTTTGTTTTTCTGAGTAGTAGTGAAAAGAAGATTCAGTCACATTATCAAAATATACTGACCCTTGATTTTTTAGTTATATGCCATTGCCAATTTTCACCAGAAGGAAAGAGTTATAATTGATGAAATTATACATAGTTAAATAGATGCATGTAAGTTTGATGTTATCACAAGCCATAATTTTAATTCATCTAATGCAAGGTTTCATGTTTTATGAAACCTCTCAGAATTTTTAAGGAATTTCATGGATTTTTTGTTGTTGTTGTTAAAGCCTATTTTTCTGACATGTAGTGCAGGCAAGTCATTGTTAAAAGATCCTAAATTTATCTGTTCACTTTCTCTTTCTTCTGCCACAGTTTACTGGATTATGTTACCTGCCTTAGAGATGGTTCCAGAACAATGTATGGGCCAAGATGTTGGCTACCTGTCTATAGCCAGCACAAGGGAATCCTTCTAAGAAATCAACATTATCTCATCTTCGGCTTATGTAAAAGGTCCAGTGTTTCTTCAGAGACATGACTATTGCCTAGCTGTTTATGACACAATTTGTATTTTGTCACAAAGGTGGATTCATGCCTGAGTTCTCTGTATCTAAGGGAAGAGACCATTTTTTGCAGTCTCTCCCATTGGGTATTAGAGAGTATAGCTACTGCCTATACTCTCTCAGACTAATCCAGGTGTAGCAGACAGGTGTTCAACGTAGTCCTTACCTGTAAGTCTTTTAAATAAAGCATGAAATCTAACAGAAATATACTACAACCTAATTACACACTTTAATGTTACCAATAAAGAGGGTTAGAACTATTTTGGGTTCTCTTAGAATACCGAGAAATTCTACTTGGAAAAATTTCCAGACAATGTTAGTCATATTGTCCCTGAAAGGTTCCTTCTTTCCTTTTACTGTCCTATCTCTTCCCTCTCTTCTATTCTGCCTTTCTTTCCTTCCTTCCTTAAGTATATAAGGAAGGTTATACTGGTCATTAGTTTTATATGAAAGCAAATTATTCCTAACTCCTTGTCTGTTTATAGATGTCACACAGTTTGTACATATTTAGCAGTAATTATTAGGTCCTCTGGAAGTAGACACAACATTAGATGTGAACACAAGGCAGACACTCTTCTCAATTGTTTTTGTGTGTGTGGCAGGGTATGGTTTATAAGAATAATGTCTTCTGTGTTTCAAATAATCAGATAAAATGTTTATAGGTATATTACATAATATTTCAAAACATAAGCAGCCAAGGAAAGTAGTCTCTGTTATAGTATTACTGCTTAATGTTATACCAGTATAGTCTCCCTGAGTCCCTGGGAGGTGCTAGGAAGAAGTCAGCACACCTGAGCTATAAGGAGTGCATTTAGATAGAACCACCTGGCATTTCAGTCCTTTGTTTCTCATTGACTTTGGAGAAGGGAAGTAAGAAAGCAAACATAACGCTCCTCAGTCAGGCATTTAAAGTATTCATGGTGGGTTTTTTCTCGACTGAATGAGAATACAAATTAGTCACAAGGGTGGCCCAAATTGCTGTTGTTTGGATGAGTTTCTGTCCTGTGAACCCCATGCTGACCAAATGGCGGAAGCTCCTGTCTAGGCAGGCTGAATGTGGCTTGGAGAAGAAAATGGAATATATTTTTCTACAGTCCTATTATTCTTTAACTCCTAGGACACTGTTTTGTATATTAGTAAGGCCCTATCTAATGTACCTTTAAGGATAGCTATGTTAGTTTTTCAAAAGGTCTATGAGACTATGCAATTTGTATTTTTATCTTTCCAAACACTATTCACTAATGAAGTCATCCAGGAAAAGTACAAATAAATAACCAAGAAACAGAACAGTCTGTCTAGCTGCTGGTGAAAATCTTGTGTGAGGTACTTAGGAGGCTCCAGGAAGTATCATTTCACTGTTATTTTGTTGTTGGTGGTATCTTTGGTTAGTTCTCTGTACTTTTCCTTAGTGCCTTAGCTAAAAGCTATTTGCCAAGACTGGTAGTGATTCTCCTGCATAATGTAAATGGCTGTGAACTTTTGTAATGTAAATAATTTTATACAATTGCAAATTCTCAAAGCAGAATAATAGCTTCATAATACAGATACTTTATGCTCTAAGACTTTCAAATATTTTTTTTTTTTCTTTTTGAGACAGGGTCTCACTTTGTAGTTCAGGCTGGCCCTGAGCTCACTATGGTGCCCAGGCAAGCCGCCGCGAACTCAGCAATCCTCCTGTCTCTGCCTCCCGAGACTTTCAAATATTCTTAATATATTTGTACTATATTGGGCAGAAAAGAATTTGGCCAATCAGAGAGAGAGAGAGAGAGAGAGAGAGAGAGAGAGAGAGAGAGAGAGAAGAGGGGAGAAGAGGGGCACATGAGGGAGAAGGGGAAGGAGGAGGAGGAGGCTGAAATTCTAAGAAGCCACTCAAAATGGCCAAATCCCTACAGAGCAGTTGGTTCCACCACAGTCTCCATCACCCCTAAGGAAGACAGAGGAATAGGAAAAGGAGTATGGGAATCAAAATATCCGATCCTAGTTTCAGCAACTGGAAGAAATCATAGAACTTCACTATGCATCGTCCTCAAAACATAACCATCTTTCGGAAAGTACTTTTTTCTTCCAAAGAACTAAAGGTACTAGTTAAGCTATCCCTTGTGCAAGACTTGGAACATGAAAGTTCTGTTAAGAGAAAAATCTCTTTAACTCTGTAGGCTGCTTGCTGTATTCATCTGTAAGATGACACATTTCAGAAACCTCCAAGGCAGAAACATATAGCCAGCTGAGAGATGAGCAGGTTATTTAGTCTCACTTCCTGGAGAATACAGCAAGCCAGGACCAGTACATATTATAGAATTTGTTGATTCATGTGAATGTCAAAGCTCTTTATTTGATTTTTAAAATGAAACTTTTTATTTCTAGCTGCCAAGCAGAAGCATTTATATCCTAGACAAGCGAGACAGTATTAAATGGCCTTTTTACCAGGAGATTACAGGCTGTGTCACAGAGCGGAGAAGCTTGACTACTTACTGATATTTGTGTACGTAGCTGTGATCACCTCATTCTGAGAGTGAATGACATGAAACACTTCATCAAATAAAATATTACATGGTCTCTCTTCCATAGTTTGCTGAGCTGCATTAAAAATGTGGATGTTTTCTGGTTTGTTTCTTTCCTGTGAGAATTAGAAATAATATGCTTTGCGAAACAGATGTGAAAAGGTCAGCCATTTTTAACCATTCACAAAGAAGTACATTTCAAATTGTCATTGAAATGGAAAGTACTGTAATTCTTCCCTGACTCATAAAAATAATACTCATTGGGCTGAAAAAGGCATAAATTATTTCTGGTAATTTTTTGCCAAAAAAAGCAAGATGTGAATTACAAAGGTAGTACAATACCCATTTGGTCTTCAAGCCTACAAATCATGATTTTTAAATCTTTTCTAGCTTTATTATAAGTAATATTTTAGCTAGATGCACTATTTTCTTCAGCTTTCAGTGTGCTTGTTTGGTGTGATACTATTCTTTTTTTTAGATTCATTGTCCCGGGCTGGAGGTTTAGCTCAGTGGTTCCAGTGCCTGCCTAGCAAGAACAAGGTCCCTGGTTTGATCCCCAGTAACCACATACAGCAATATCAGGCATGGTGACTCATTCCCACCAGCAATCAGCACCACATACCCCAGTGCCAGGCGTGGTGGTTCACACCTGGAATCCCAGCACT
This sequence comes from Thryonomys swinderianus, assembly GCA_004025085.1. NCBI lineage: Eukaryota > Metazoa > Chordata > Mammalia > Rodentia > Thryonomyidae > Thryonomys > Thryonomys swinderianus. The sequence goes on from PVIC010004648.1 coordinate 37,964, forward strand.
CAGGAGGCAGAGGCAGGAGGGTGGATGAATTCAAGGCTTGCCTGGGTTATGTAGTGAGCTCAGGGACAGCCTGAACTACAAAGTGAGACCCTGTCTCAAAAAAAAAAAAAAAAAAAGATTCATTGTCCCTAAAAAGATGTTTACATTTTGTCAGAAAGTGTGGAGATTAAAGTTGGTGCTTTTTTTAACCTTAGCATTACTCTTTGTTCACTAAACATCCACAGCACTCCCCATGACAGGCGTCAAAGAATCTGCCTCTCTCAAGACATGTTAGCGCCTCAGAGACAAGCAGTGGTTCACTTCTCAGAGATGTGCTGCTCCGCCACAGTGCCCTCACTGTTCCTGTGTGTGGCCACGTGGTGTCTGAGCTATCTGTTTGCTCTGTCATAAGACAGAATTAGCAGATGTAATGGGAACTGATCACACTCATTTGCAGAAGTATTTATGGAAATGCTTTCAAAGAACCGTTCAATCCAGTTTCCCTGATGAGGCAGGTAGCAAGGACTGCTTCTAAAACCTTGTGGGTAGAAACATCACCTATGTGGCAGCTACAGTGTGTTAACTTAATATGTGTGTGACAGAGATTAGAAGACATCTGCTGTCATACTAAGCAGATTTTGGTGCATTATATTTTCAGTAAAATAGAAATAATCATCTCATGTTGAAAGGAATAGGTTATATTGTTCTAACTCTAGAAGTCCACCCTATCCCATATTTTATGCTGCCCAATAAGGAATATTTTCATGTCCAAAAATGTCTCCTTCCACCTGACAAAGTTTTTTTTAAACATTGTAATACTTTTTTTCTAGGCAGTACTTAAAATCATGCTTTGCAGCACATGGATGCAACATATTTAACAGTGAACATGAGCCAGTTTTACTCTGTAGGCTGCTGATAAATTTTCCATCAGAAGGAGAAGCCACAGCAGAAGAGTTAAATAGGTGCAGGCGTAGAAGTGCCACGTTTGCCACAAACACTAGCTTTCATTCCTCCAATGCAGCATCACATTCTTTTACTGAGCACCTCATTGTACTCTTAGCTCTTAAACGTCATCTGGTCCAAAGCACTGCAGAAGCAGCGTGGACAACAAAAGGCCTAGTCCATGGACCCTGGGAAATCTCTGCCGAATGCTGTCCAAAGACAATGTGAGAAATCTGTGAAAGGCCAAGGAGAGAAGACTAAATGCGTTCAGCTACAAGCTCAGGGACACCACAGGGACATGGCTTTTGGGTACTTCTTAATACTTGAATTACTTTGGGCTCCTTAGTGCAGTGATAATTTACTGAACAGGAGCACTTTACTAAAGAGATTCTAGAAATGTAAAAGAATTATTGCACCTCTGGAAAAAGTACACAGCATTCTCTCTGAAAAGATGAGACCCAGCCTTTCCAATAAAGTTGATTTACTACTTAATGTGCATCTGAAACAGTGTGGTGTTGGTTCACACAGCAGTTTGGAACAATTTGATTTACACTAATCAAATGAAATGGTGCATTTTCCTGACACATAAATGAAGTATACATTTAAAAAATTACTTAAGAAAATAGCTATTTGAAATGTTAAGTCATCTTGATAGAAGCTAGCGGACATTTCACACTTACATTAAACTGATGACATTTAGTAGTCTCTAAAGATACATTTTTGTAATCATTCATCTTATAAGTTTACTGTAAGAAATGAAAAGTTCATCCTTCTGATTTTATTTAGCTTCACATCAAGAATATTTTAAATATATATGAGACATCAAGAGTAAAATGACAGGCTGGGTGCAGTATGACATGTCTGTAATTCCAGCACTCCAGAGGCAGAGGCAAGAGGATTAACTGAGTTTGAGGTTACCCTGGGCTACAAGTGAGCTCAGGGTCAGCCTGAACCACAAAGTAAGACTCTGTCTCAAAAAATAAAAAAATAAAAAGAGTAGAATGACAAAGTCCAGACAAACAAGAGTTCTACCAGAGAAAAAAAAAAGTACTACATAGGAAGTGATGCCATTTGATGTTTTTGTTTTAAAGGCGGCATAGGTGATGGTACAACACCAGTTTTATACTAAGTATAGTGCTTGTGCTGGAAATGCAAAACCGTAGGCAGTGTCACCCTTTTGGAAACAGACTCTATTTCATTAATGCAGAGAAATTGGATGTGGGGGTCAGGCCTGTAAAGAATAGGAAGAACAAATATTAACTTTGTTTTTCAAATAAATTAAGATTAGTTTGTACGTATTTGGGACAGAGGGTTCCAGAACAGACACCAAGCACATCCACCCAGACCAAGAGCGATGGAAGAGGACTGGAGGGAGGTGAGGAGACAAAGATGCAGAGGGGTGGGGCCTGGTGCGACGCTGCCCGTGAGAGCGCGTGCTGGCCTTCCTAGAAAGCCAGGACTTACTGAGGACCATGGAGCACCATGAAGACTTTTAAAACGGCAAGGATGTGAGCATGCATGTCTTAGAAAGATGAAAGAAGAATCGAAGGGGATTTTGTAAATGGAACTGGAACAATAAATTAGAAGGCCATTACAGTAAAGGTGAAGAGTGAAACTAAATCAGCCACAGTAGAAGACAGAAAAGCCTTGACAGATACTGAGTAAGTAGAAATCACACTCAACCATGTTGAAATTCACACAGGTGATAAATGAGAGGGAGAACTTCAGGACAAAATCCTGTCTCCAGTTTGTTTGTTTTTTTTTAAAAGATAATTAGGAGGATAATAATTATGCTAACTGAACTATAAAAGGAGGAAGAAGAAGGATAAGTTTGGGGGAAGATAATAGTTATATTGTTTATTGTTGATCTGGATCTTAACAGAGAGATTTCTGCAAAAGTATGGATTTTCAAGCCACTGAAATAAAAAGTATTGAATTTTTGAATGTGGAACATATCTAGAGAAACTATGGAGAGAAGGGAAAGGACTCAAGGCACGAATATTAAGAGGATATGCATACAAAGTGTAGTAGAAGGAATGAAAATCTGTAGAACCCATCCTAAAAAGGCATGTAGAAAAGCCCAGAGACAAAAGAGGTCAAGGGAAATTTCAAGAAAGCCAAAGTCATTTCAAATGTTTAAAAACTACAGAGAAGTGATTTACCAGCCAGCTACTGAAGAAAGTCCACTGGGAAAGGAAGAAGGATTCCAAGGGAGGATGGAGTGAGAAAGGCTTGTTGGTAGTGGGGGAGACAAACAGAAGGCACTGTCTGGAGATATAAGCAGGTAAGACAAAAAGGAGGGTCACTGAGGAAGGAGAGGGATCAAGGGATGTTTCTGTGTTTAGGAAAACAGAGGTTTGTATACTTTCATATGGTGAAAAAGAAAACGAGATAAAATGAAATGGAAACCTGACAAATTGAGGGTAGACCCAGAAGAAACATCGGAGGTGGCTCAAACGCTGAGTAGACGTGGATAGTGGTGCCCAGGGACAGACACCACTACAAGGAACGGAGCAGCCCAGAGAGATCTGAGTACGGACAAGCTGAAAACTTAAGAAGAAGCTCTAGACGTGGCATGGTGGAGAACCAGGCAGAAGTGGAGAGATGCGGTCATCGCAGATGAGTCGTCCTTGGCCCCACCAGAATCACAGCACTGACTGAAAATACATTTATGTGTCTACTTCATTCTGCTTCGTTCTTCTCAACCGTGACTAATGGGAACTGCTACCTCACAGCGTGGCACATGTGTCATCACAGCTAGTCAGGAGGCTGAGATGGATGGATGGATCACGGGTTTGAGAGCAGCCTGGGCAATTCAACAAGAATCTGTCTTAAAATAAAAAAGGCCTGGAAATGTAGCTCAGTCATCCCTGGATTCCATCCACCACCACAGGAGAAAAGAGTCAAAGCTCCCTTAACCCCAACATGGCACAAGGTGGAGGACGGCGTTCTATACTGGCTGCAGGTCTGCTCATGCCGTGCAGTTTTTACCTACAGTGGTAACTTGTTCGGCAACGCGCGCTCTGTTGACTCTATTCACCCTCCCTTGTCCCTGCCTACAATCCAGGAAGGTGGCCCGGAATCTTCTCCCAAATAAACTCTCTGTACTCAAATCCTCTTGTCAGGACTGACTTCTGGAGAAGCTCAAACTAAAGTGAGATGCTTAAAACAGCATCTACTTGGCTACAAGTAGGTAATCAATAAGTGTTTTTATATGCAAATCATAAGGCATGACAAGATGAATAAGTGATCATCTAAGATGAATAGGTTTCATGCCTGGCACATGAAATGTGCTCTCTGAATGGCCATTTTATTGTTAGAGAGGGGAACGGGTCGTTTAGTTTCAAACATCCATGATGTGAAGAGCTACAGAATGAAGCTTCTCTTCTACATTGTGGCAGAAGATGCCAAGAGAAGCCAAGCAAAAACCCAGAGGCAGCATTCTTTGAGTGGACTGATGAATGAAGGGTGGTCTCGTGCGGGCAAGTTTGTGAGGCGAGTTGCATAAGAGCTGACCTTGGCAGGGAGGGAGGGAAAGAAAACAGAAAGGTCTACAGCCTGATGGGTGAGCAACAATGACTGAAATGTGAGGCTGAGGGAGAGGAGCTGACCCTGTGGTAGTTGTTACAAGAAGTAGTTTCAGTTTTTACAAGGCTATGATATCCAGTAGGACCAATGATTGACAGAGGAGCTGGGGTTTGGAAGCAGACTTCATTGGTCAGATATAGTAATTTACATTGTCAGATATATAAATCAAGACATGGTGCTTTAACTAGGATAAATATGATGACATAAAGGAAGACAAATATCTTCATTAGCAATGTGTTCTCTTGCTCTTAACATGTAAACTGTACCTAAACTTACGTTACAGCCATGTGTTGAGTAAGCCTATGTTACATGTAAGTATAGACTGAGTTGGCACTGTTGTAAAGCCAGTTATGTTCTGACTCCTTAAAAATACCACTAAAGAAATTTGGAAACAGAAATGGAGGCACAGAAGAGAATTTAGTCCCTATCATTAGAATATAAATCTAGCCCCCCCCATGAAATAAACTCCACTTTCTACCTCTGAGAGCTGCAGTGAAATGGTAACTCGGCATGCATTTATTTTGCATCTCCTATGTTCTGGGTACCTCAGTGCTATTGTTGCATTTACAAAAGCCCTTTACAGGCCAGAGATTTAGCTCACTGGTTCCAGCACCTGCCTCGCAAGTGCAAGGTCCTGAGTTCAATCCCCAGTAACCACATACAATGCTGGGTGTGGTGACTCACTCCCACCAGCAATCAATACCACATACCACAGTGCCAGGCGTGGTGGCTCACACCTGTAATCCCAGCACTCGGGAGGCAGAGACAGGAGGATTGCTGAGTTCCAGGCTTGCCTGGGCTACATAGTGAGCTGAGGGCCAGTCTGAACTACAAAGCGAGACCCTGCCCCCTACCCCACACCAACAAAAAAGCCCTTTGGTAGGAAATACAGCATATACACGGCAGCTTTAGCTTCAGTGTTTGAGTCAGCATTGCTTTTGTTTGAGCAGCATCTCAGCCATCAAGAAGCAAAGGGGAAGTCCCACCTTTCTGCAAAGTGACGACAATGAAAAGACTACTTTTTCTACCCAGGTGCAGCAGTCTTCTCAACCCTGCAACACATGCAGTATTCCTCTAGAGTGATGAATTGAAAAATAAAGGACAGAAGAAAAAACTGACACAAGATATTAAGAGAGAGGGAAAAGCAAGATAAGAACTAGTAAAATAAAAACAGAGGCCTGGGCATCACACAGAAACAAAATGCATAAGATAAAAAAAAAAAGATGTCGTTTTAAACAATTTAGCCTTTTCCTATGTAAGGACACTTATTTCCACATCTAAAATGCATATGGATCTACATGACAAAATAGCATGTCATCTAGGGAGAGGAAAAGGAAATTGCAAACATTTTTGAAAAGCTACGAAGAAAAGCGTAACCCACATTTCTACTTCTCTCTGGATAAGTCAGAGACAACAGAAACAATGTTTAGTGTTTATACAACCATGTGGGTGAAAGGAGCCTGGAGGTGGAGGTTCCAATTTCAGAACCCAAGACATAAGCACTTTGCGTTTAATTGTGATGAAAATTGAAGGTTTTTATTAGGTAGGTGTTTGTAAAGAAAAATTCAAATGTGCATTAAGGGATTTCAAAACCCTGATGAGGTAGTTACCTGCTGCATTATTTAGAGCACTTGGGACCCAACTGCTGCCCTTTTGTGAGTCAAACTGCCACTGACTGATGCAAGGGCCTCGGAATTCCTCCCCCAGGAGGCACAATCAATGGATACCCTTTACCAGGACTAGACCCTGACATGTGTCTTCCCCTTTCTGGGCATTTAAGGAATCACTTTCCGCAAATCATATTAACTCGATAGTACAACAGTAATGTTCAGTGTAAGTTGCTAAATTTTGTGAGTTAATGAATGACAAGACGATGGCACAGGTCGGTGATGCGTATTACGCTTAATGTTGATTAAGTGTTTGATGTGCTTTTACACCTCTGCCTGTCTGAACAAAAAGGCAACAAGAGGACAAGCACCAAACATCATTAGAACGCCATGAGCATGTTATGTTTTTGCATAAAATGGAATGAAACTCAGATGTTTTATAATTGCTATAGTGGATTAGCAAAATTTTACTATGCAATTAAAATATTAGCTACAACAATATAAATATATTTATGTGTTATTAGAGCCCGAATAATCACTGTTCACTTGTGCACAGTTTATATACAAGTCAAATATTTTCAATGAATAAATTAATACAAAAGTAGGATTTAAGCTTTTAAATCTTTTTTTTCTTTTTTGTCTATAAATAGAAACTATTAGGTGGCTGACCTGGACTGTCAAAGGGACAAGGGCTGACAATGAAAAACAGTATATCCCTGTGGCTGAATGCACTGACCTTGGGCTGCGATCCTGGCTCTGCCACCATTAGTCCTGACACCTGTATAAGGTGCTTTACATCCCTGGGCCTCGGTCTTCCTTTCAGTAAAACAGGAATGCCAATTACAATGAACTCTCTTCTGAGATCAATGTAAGCATGAAATTCGTGGTCTATCACACCACTAAGAATGGCACCTGACACATCCTAGACACAGCCTGAGTATTGGTGATTAATACCATTATTATTGCTTGATCATCAAAGGTGCTAGTTAGGCAATCAACAAAAATTTTTATTCTCTTAGAAATGCAGAGAATCCAGCCAAATCAGTCAAGTAAGGTCAATGTTAAACGTTTTACACTTCTGTGAAGAAGGCCTAATGGGACAACAGTAAAATAGGCAGGAGTCGGCAGCAGAAGAAGAAGAAGGAGGAGAAGGAGAAGGAGAAGAAGAAGGAGGAGAAGGAGGAGAAAAGAAGAAAAAGAAGAAGAGGAAGAGGAAGAGGAAGAAGAAGAAGAAGAAAGAAGAAGAAGAAGAAGAAGAAGAAGAAGAAGAAGAAGAAGAAGAAGAAGAAGAAGAAGAACTGTCCGTTGTTCTCTTTTCTGATAATTCTCCCACCCTTTCTTCATTCCTCTTATATCTAAAGACATAAGGTCGAAGAGTCTCAGAAGGCTGGATTTATCCATAAGAAATGTTGAAATGTGCTGCTTGAATTGAATTCATTGTGCAGATTTTATAAAAACCAAACCAACCACTTGCATTTTCTTTTCCATTTCTCCTGCTAGACTGGGGAAAATGCTGTTTTAGAGGGTTTCAAGCATGTGAAAACCTGAGCTATATACTCTGGCCCTTTTGCTGAGCCTTTCATGGACTTTGGAGTAGGAACTCAGTTAGCAGTAAAGTGACCATCTTCTTCTGGGGGCCATTGTCCGTTTTGCTTGTGTATTTCTCTTGGATTTGGTCTGGCATACTATTGGGGATTCTGGGTCTTTTCGCCAAATCTACCTAAAAGCACTTCAATCCCAACACAATCCCTAATACTATCTAATGAATGGGAAAATAAGGGCCAGAGAAAGTAAATGCCCACAGACACGTGGTTAGTAAGTGGTAGCACTGTGGCTTGAAACCAATTTTCCTGATTGCCAATTTAGTACTCTAAACTTGGCTCTAATGGTTAAAATGATCTGCAGAAAACACAAACACTTTAAAAATATAAATTTTTAAAGACACAAGCATACATGGAGAGGCCATGCTTTGTTCTTTTCTTACAAAGCCCTGCTCAGAAAAGCCTCATTTTCTTAGCCAAATTCCCACTTAGGTAATTACATCTTGCTCATATAAACTGTCTTTATATCTCAATTGGACAGAGCACACTTCCATCTAATTTGTCTCGTTCCTCTAATTGGCTTCGTAGGCCTGCTATGGGAGCTCGGAGTGGCTGAGCTTCCCTGTGCACTCCATGGTGTCCTTAGGGAGGCATCGAATAAATTACTTTTCTTTTTCTAGTGTGCTGAATGGTGCCCTAGTGCTCTGAAAGAGTTAATTCACCTCAGAAAGGTGGGCAGTTACTCATGCAAGAACCAGGACAGTTACTGACCCAAAGGGGGCTGTAACTATCTGGGAATATGGCCAATTAGCCACATGCTGGCACAGCAGACATTCAATAGGTGCCCAAGCAGTGTGCATGCCCCACTGAAAATGCCTCAACCAACAGGAACATGTGACTTACTCAGTTGTTTCCCAGATTTCCCTCGGAATAGAAGGTCAGCTCTAAGGACATCTATTTAGAGGAACACCCAAATTCTGAGGGTCAGTGCGTGTTCACAGCTACTCCAGTATCACCTGACTTTACAAGTTGGTTCTTCAGGGCTTCCAACTGTGTAATAAAAATATTCCCTGCTCCAAGTTATATAAGAAAATATAACTATTGGGTGCTATTCTATTTTTTACGGCTGTCCAGTAGAGATATGTGAGACACATAGGTAATTTTAAATTTTCTAGCAGCCACATTATGAAAAGTAGAAGTAAACAGATAAAATTTATCATGATCTTATCTTATTTGAACAATATACCATTACATTACTTAAGAAATTTTATTAGTGAGATATTTTACATACTTTGTGTTTGTACTAAGTTTTTGGAAGGCTGTGGTTGTTGTACAGGTAGGGCACATCTCATTTAGGTACCAACCACATTTCAAGTGGTCAGTAAACAGATGTGGTTGGTGACTGGCATAATGCACAGCTCTAAAAGTCACCTTAACTGTCTCACCTCAGAAAAAGCCACATCTTCTTCTCTTTCTTGCCTGAATGGAGTTTTGCTCACTGTTTTGTTTTTGCTTTGGGCAGGCAAATCCAAATCCCTGAGTCTACTCAATTCTTTCTAAGTATATTTCTGTGTCCTCAAAATGTTCTACAGACTTTATCATTTTTTCACAAACACTTTCATTATTTTATATTTTCATACTGTAAAATCCCAATGCTTAAAATAAAATCAAATTTGAAAATGATGGAAGTAAGGCTATAGCATTTCCGTAAGTATGAAAAGTAAAAGGCGGAAACTTCTTTTCTTTTTTAAAGATGTCCTAAAGATGAAAGAGAGAGACAAGTATTGGGAAAGAATTAAATGAAGTTCAACAGTACTATGAAGTACTGAGAATCTAGGTCCTTCAAGCACAAAGTGAACAGCCAAAGTCACAGCACTGGAGAACCTTATAGAGGAGAGAGTTCCCAAAATGACTCAGTACTATCTAAAAATGATCCGTGAGAGAGGTACTCACAGACTGTGTGGCTTTTCTCATAGGCATGGATAGAAAAACATCTTCCTAAAAGAAAACAGTAACAAAGTAGAAGCTTGGATACCCCAAATGACAATAATAAGAATAGAGCACCAGAGAAGACATAACGTTTTTAAATCCTGCTATGAGCTCAGACTTATTTGTGCAAGCGAGGACAGGCCATTGGGAGTTCCTATGGAGTCACATGGAACAATCACTTGAAATAAGGTAGGGAGTGAGTGTAAAAGCAAAAGTGAAATACTATGGAGACTGACCACAGGTAAGGAGCTAACATACACCAATAGTAGACGTACAAAATCAGTAAGTCTCAAGGATTGGTCAGAACCAAGAAAGAACACTGAAAACAATGAGGCAGAGACTTCAGAGATACAGTCAGTTTAGAAGTGAAGAGAGGGTAAGTTCTATTATGGTGTTGTTCCTCTCCACATTCACATGGACTTTGTCAAGAAGCAGTCACATACACAAGCCTCATGTTCACATATGTAGATAGTAGAAAACATCTATTATTTCTGGATTTTTAGTGAAGCCAATAAACTTTACATTTTTAGTCATATTCAATAGTTAGAAGGAACTTATGAAGCAGAAATTATTATGATCAGTGTTGTCAATGTAGAAGTTCTGGAAGAGTATCACAGCAGTTTAATTGTATCATAATTTTAGGGGTCAGAATTCAAATTCCAGGCAGCCTGAGCCTTCAGTCTCTCTGTAAATTTTATCTTCTGTCACTTAGTGTCATCTTGTTTTAATATCTCTGAGTAAAACCCATAAGTAAAATTAACCCAAGATAAGATAAAAAAGACATCAGTGGGTCATAGAGTAAAGTTTGTGTTACTTATAATAAATCCAAAAGAGCATTATTCTTTACAAACATTTAAGTACGTAATAAATAAGTTATCCACTTGCAAATTTAGTTTTAAAAATTAGAAGAATGCTTTGTTCATAATTATAAGTATCAATTAAAATACATTTCCTTGTAAATTTACCATGCTTCACTTGAAAAGCTCAAACACTTTGTTCATAAACCATATTAATTAAATTCATTTCTTTCTCATAATTCTTAGTTTTGATTAGGAAGTAACATATACTAATAGTGATAATTAAATTTTAAATTTTCTATATCCTTTGTGCAACACATGACTTTGTTACTGAATGTTTATAATACATAGAATCTCTTATTTTTTTCAACTTGACCAGATTTTTTTTTTAAAGGAAATTAATAAGCCAGGTGTGGTGGCTCATGCCTGTAATCCCAGCACTTGGGAGGCAGAGACAAGAGGATTGCTTTTATAATACATAGAATCTCTTATTTTTTTCAACTTGACCAGATTTTTTTTTTAAAAGGAAATTAATAAGCCAGGCGTGGTGGCTCATGCCTGTAATCCCAGCACTTGGGAGGCAGAGACAGGAGGATTGCTGAGTTTGAGGCTTGCCTGGATTACATAGTGAGCTCAGAGCCAGCCTGAACTACAAAGTGAGACCCTGTCTCAAAAAACAAAACAAAACAAAACAAAATGGGAAATTAATAAACTCAAGCAAAACATGATGTTTTAAAGCTGAATGACTTGACTCCACATGTTAAACTACCACTATCAGAAAAGAAATTTTCTCCAGCTTTTGTCATTTCAGTATGAAAATAATCATAATTTTAAAAATTATTTTCCCATAGGATTATTGTCTTTGTCTATTTTCATTTTCTGATAATCAGCCCAGAGAGCTGCTTCTTGGTGTCCTATTTGAAATTGGACTCAACTCTGAAACCCAAGCTGCCAAGGCCCCTACTCTCCCTTCTTGGGCTCCATTTCTGTATTTTGTATGAAGAATCTGTTTAGATACTATTAGATAGTCAATGCTTAGCTACAAACCCAGATAGCACTTCCATTCCAACTGTGCTACCCACTGATGAGCAGGGACTATCACCCCTACCTTATTCCACCTACCATCACAGATGGCCTGAACTAGAGCCCTTGGTCACAAACATTCTGTGTCATATTGGACTATTCTCTGTATCCAGTTTCTGTAGCCTCATTTGACCTCTAAGAAATGTCCTTTCATGGTTCTAGCTTTCCTAGCCTGTCACAGTATTTCCAAGATGGTTCTTCACAGAAGATGTTTATATCTTTATTATTATTGACTCTGGTATGCAAAGAATACAATCATGTTCTGTGCCTGTTATATAAAATGGACAGTTTAGTTACAAATACTTTAGGAAGCATTTTGAAGAAGTTAATTCCAGGTAATAAATAACCAATTTTGGGGCTGGAGATTTAGCTCAGTGGTTCCGGTGCCTGCCTCGGAAGCGCAAGGTCCTGAGTTCCATCCCGGTAACCACATAGAATGCTGGGCGTGGTGACTCACGCCCACCAGCAATCAATACCACATACCACAGTGCCGGGCGTGGTGGCTCATGCCTGTCATCCCAGCACTCGGGAGGCAGAGACAGGAGGATTGCTGAGTTCGCGGCGGCTTGCCTGGGCTACATAGTGAGCTCAGGGCCAGCCTGAACTACAAAGCGAGACTGTCTCAAAAAAAAAAAAAATTTGTGTACTTAAAACTTATAAAGGAAAATTAAAAAAAAATACCCTTGGTAGTTCACAGTTAGAAAATCTCCTAAAATTCAACTAAGTTATAACAAGTTGGTCAGCAAGGCTTAGCAGTGTCAAAGTGTTGTTCTCTGGCTCTTCCCCTGTCCTCTCATTCATGTTAATTATCTTTCCATAGCTCATTTCTAATCTTAGGCACATTTGGAGTCTCTCTCTTCATGAGGGTGGTCAAGTTGTTGCCTAAAGGACATTTTCTAAAGAAGCCCAGATAATTGCTCTACCTAGTGTCATTTCCAATGCTCTCTAATAGATACACAATCACCATTATTACGTGGTACTGGGAATACATATCTGTGACTTTCTTAGTGAACAGAGTTGTGATTCATTTGCATGAATAACCACATATATTTACCTCTGTTACCATAACAAGAGTTATGAGTTTTTCACTTATTTGTGCATTAACCTAATATGAGTAAGACTTGTCCATACTCTAGGCAATGTAAAGACACTGCATTTATGTAAAAGAATGTCACAATACAGACAGTCTCTGCCCTTGATAAGTCTATATTTTAGTGTATACTAGTGAGGGGGGAGATGTATTAGTGGATCAGTTTACTACCGGAAAATACCTCCCCAAACTTAATGACTTCTGAAAACACTGAGGTTTTTTTTCTTCCTTTCACCTCATGCCCTTTGCAATTTGAGCAAGGGCTCCACTCTATGTCTCTCACTGTAGGATTCAGGCTAGCAGAGTGGCCACTATCTCAAACACTGCCTGTCACTCAAATGTAGAAAAATTACTTGAGAATCTTACCCTCCAGAGTATAATTCAGTGCCTTGGCTTAGAAGAAATAATCCTTGCACCTATTCCAACCCAATGGAAGAACTCGTCATGAAAATTTATCCAGCCACAAGGAAACAGTATGCCTGGCAGGCAGAGAGGCAGAAAATAGGAATGGTTTTAACAACTGCCAGAAACATGGAAGTTCTGAGGGTGAGGAGGAGCTAAACAGAAGCCCCCAGGGTGTGATCTCCCTGAGCCCTACAGAACAGCACCCATGGCACTCTGGGCACAAAGACCAAGTCCACAAGGTGTCAGAAAAGGAGCGGGAGAAAGGAGGATTATGTCTACAGGTTATATGCATTATTCTGTCTCAATTACTTTAGTGGTATTATAATTTTCAAACATAAAATGCAAGGGGTTGAGAGGTAAACAAGGTGTTTAGGAGTGCACAAGAAGCAAGAGTTATTCCAGAGGTAAAGTAGGCTCAGTGAGCAGTCTCATTTGGCAGATGGCGCCGATCTGCCATGGCACATCTGAGCTGTGAATCTCGCATTAGGTAAAGGCATCCTCTGACTTTAGCTGAATCTTCTACCAGAGCTCTAAGGAGAATACAGGACATGTGGTTCATAGAAATACCTCCGAAAACAAAGCACACTCTGCCTTCACACTCAGCTTTAATTCAGACACAAATTAGGACTCTGTACAGCTGTGGGTTCAGCCTACATTCTTCCCACAAATGTCAATATTCTTCCATTACATAAAGCACTGAGGAGAGAGATATGCAGCTTGGGAGGAGGCTGGCAGTACTCTGGGTACCCCCTTTTATTTCTCTCTCTCTCTTCTTTCACTTTTCTTCCACATTTAGATTTTTAAATTACTTCTTCCTATGACTTTCTGCTGTCTCTGTCTAATCATTCCTATTAGTTCCTCTCTCCTGGCATTGAAATGATAGAGTGCTCTGTGAGCTTTCACATAAAGTACTACAACACTGTATGTCATGCTTTCCACTTCTCTTAGGCTTGTTTTGTATTTATTGCTTATTATAGCTTAGAATTCCAAAATGTGGTGAACAGGTAAGGAATAAAATCAATGTCATCAAGTAAACACATTTGGAGCAAAGAACTGGTACACTGATTGTTACACTAATGTGCAGAGAGCTGAAAGCATTTGGAAACCATTCCTCAAGTTCAGTCATCATTTGCAGCTCAGTGTTTTGAAGTTGAACAGCAAAAATCACATTTGTGAATCAGGCAATTTTACACTGTTGTATGTGTGATAAATGTGGCTAGGTAATAGGGTTCCTGAGACACAGTGAATCTTTTCACTGTTTGGAGGATAAACAACATTGGTCAGAATGCTATGAAATTACACTGTAGGGAAACTGGAAAGACAGCTATATACTTAAGTCAACACTTGATTATCAGAGATAATGTGTGCGAAGATAAAGTAGGTCATAGAGAACTCAAAAGAACACACACTTCAAAAAAGACCACAGTTAACTGTTCATTAACTTTAACTAGATTGGCCACTTTGCACATCAATCAAACGCTGTATAAACAACAGCTGGGATCTAGAATGATCACATTTTTACAGTGAGGCTCAGCCCCGAGAAAATTTTGAAAGTGGGACTGAAAGACAGCACTTCAAGGTACAGGAGTGGAGGTCCTGGTATTTAAGTAGAGCTGATGGAGTAGACAAGATGTACCACAATGTAGACTCCAGACACAGATGAAACCCTGTCCTTCAACCCCTGGATTGATGATAAATAGGGCTAACAATCCAGTTTTACTACAGGCTTCTGTTGGAGAAGTGACCTAGCTCCAAATCCCTGCTGCCCCTTAATCACCACCATCTGCAAACTCACAAAACCAAAAATTAATTGTATTTGTACCTGTGACATTTTAATTTCTAATTATCTAGTAATAACTAGAAACACAATAAAAAGTTTTCTATACTTCAAAGCCTAGAAATTCTGTTTCTGATATAATAAAAATATTCCTTGCCCCTCATTCTTTAATGCAAATGTAAAAACACAAATAGTGCCTAAATATAAATAGTACAGAAGAAGATCCCTACCAACTGCTTCATGCATTTCAAAAGTTGGCTGCTTTTAAGCTTCTGAAACTGATGATTATTTTTTTAAATGAACAGGAATTTACTTTCCAATCATTTATCATTATTCTTACTTTACAATCATTTGTCATTATTCTTAATGATAAAAATTATCCTTAATAGACTCAAATAACACACTGAATACCTATTTATGCTCAAGCCAAAAAGCATCTACCATTTAAAAATATCATGGGTTACAGTGTTATAAGAATAAATATATATTCCTAATATCAATTATTTAGGGTGCTATAACAAAAACTGATAAGAGTAACACAAAGCATGCGTTGGGCAGGTAGGGCTCAAAATTAAAACATTAGAGAAGCCATAAATCATAGGTTTATTTCCTCAAACAAAGGACTTATGGTAAAAAAGAGATTGTACAATATACACCAATTTGATAAATAGACCAAAATTTCAGTCTTCCTGAAGGGGAGCCAGCTATCCTATTGGTGATAAAACAGAAAACAGGTTTATTAATTCCAGTCCTTTTGAGCTTCCTTTGCAAGAGGAGCTTCCCTTCTTTCATCTGACTTGAGCAATCCTCTGCTATGGTTTGGGTATGGACTGAGTGTCCCCTACGGGCCACAGGAATTAAGGGCTTGGTCCACAGGGTGGGGTGTGAGGAAGAACTGGAGACCCTGAAGAGCTGGGGCCTACAGGGGGCCTGGCTTTCAAGGGGGTTGTGGAACGCTAGTCTTTATCTTCCTCAATGGCAAAGTAAGTTTTTGCACATGTATGCCTCCTCCACGAGGTGGCACAGTCAAAAAGTGAGCTGTGTCAATGCCATCCCCCTGAACCTCCAGGACTGGGCAGTAAATGCACCTTCTCTTACTTTGTTCTATTACAGAAAGCTTTCTATGGTTATAGTTATACTTCAAAACAAGAGTCACTTTTACATTTTTAAAAGATTATGAGAAACAAAGAAGGCTACAATAGAGACTACATGTCCCACAAAGTCTAAAATACTTACTAGTGGCCCACTGTAGAAAAAACTTGCCAGCCCTGGCCCAGAATATTCCTAGACTATTCCCTGGCCTTTCTTCTTAAGTGCAGATTAACGTTCAGCCCTACTAGCTCTAATAACCTACGCCCCTACTCCTCTGTCCTCCTGGCTGACTGACCTGCTTTAGGACTCCATTGCCTGTTGCCTCATGTGGTTCTCTGCCCCTGACCTCACCTGTTTCCACTGCAGATATCCACTATAACACCACTGAGGGAATCTTAAAGAGCAAAAGCCACCAAATCCTCCTCAGGAAATCTTTTCTTGGCACCCTTAGACTAAGACTATCTTTGTGCTTGATTCTCTCAGTCCAGGCTCTTGTGCTAATGTCTACAGCAACACTCTTCCCCTCAAGGGTTATTTTTATATTCCCTTTCCCGTTGACCAGGGAACTCCCTTGAAGATGAGTACAGATAGCACCTGCCAAACAGAAAATGAGGGTTGAGGAATCAATCAGTGAATTAGTGTGACTCCATGTGTAGAATTTAACAGGGTAGAAAAGTTCCCTAGGTGCCTGGAAATATCTGGGAGAGAAGAGTAGATGAGATATGTGCCACAACAGTGATGTTTGGCAAAGTTCAATAATACAAGAAGAATGGGAAACCGACTAGAATCGAAAACCAACTTCTCATCTGCTTTTCATGCTAATGTCTCCCTTCATGAATGCATTTAAATACATAAAATTCTTAAAAAGTTAAATTATGCACAAGACTAAGCTCTGTACTTTACATATTTTGCCAGTTATTTTCATTTTATAAAGTTGGCATATGTGCGAATATAGAACTGAGAATTGACAGAATGGGTGCATTTTGGGGGGGGGGATGTATGGAGAACACAGACTAAAGGGAGGGCACGAGGACAGAAGGAAAAACCACTGCCCCGCTTTTAGCTTCTCCTTCTTCTCGGCCTCTCAGCACCCTTTTCATTAGTCAGGACAGACCCTGCTATGCTACAAGAAAAATTCACTGAAATCTCCTAGTTTTAACACCACTAACCCATCTTTTTTGCCCAGTGTAATACGTTCGATTCTGATAGCATGGAGCATCCATATGGACATTCAGAATCCCTGGCTGACAACAGCTCTTCCAACCATACTTGCTCTGTCTGGGATGAGTGGTCCTTTTTTCAAAAGAAGAAAGTGCACAGTCTTCGTACTATACATATGCTATGTACTAAGCTTTATTTCTTTGCTAAGAAATAGCTACCTGCTCATTCCTAACTGTGAAACACTAAGTAGAAATTCTCCTGTATTAGAAATGAGAGAAAAATCAGTTGAACAAAGATTAGTGCCAGCCCAGTAAAATGAACTCTTGTCTTGGTTCCAACCTCATCCTCCTTACACCTTCAGTTTTCTGAGAACCTCACCTACAATACCCTATTTAGCTAGTTAAGACAACAGCTGCTATTTACACTAGACAGGCACTATTTTGGTCATCTGAAAAGTCGATGTTTCCCAGTTACTCAATTCTGTCTTTACTGAGATAAAAGGAAACAGAACAATAGCTTAGGAATTAGAAAGTAGAGCTACCATCCAGAGTCCTGAATATGTGTGTGTGTGTGTGTGTGTGTGTGTGTGTGTGTGTAGATGGGTGACAGAGGGCTACCCAGAGGCCAGTAACTATTAGGTATGTTTCTGTATTTTATCATTAAGGAGGCAGAAAAAGGCACCACCCCTTTTCTTCTCCAAAGTTTCATGTTAACTTTCTTGGGATCCTTTCCTTTCTTATCTGTCACAGATGCTCACTTTAGCACAGACATACTAACATTCAGGAGGAGACGGCCATGTGGTGTCAACTATCACAAGTTTTTCAGCCTTGGAGAAATGAACTGAAAAGATAAAATTTTTTTATTGAGTGGACCTCTATGTTCTAACCAAATATCTCAATATCTAAATGTGGAATTAATATTTGCTTAAAGGAAGAGATTGCAACAGTTTAGATGAGCCTGTAGTAAAAGTGTTTTAGAGTATAATATGTTCACCAAATTGACTACTGCATAATCTCCTTCAGATTGTTACTTCAGTGCAGTACGTACCCAGGGCTAGATTTCCAGCCAGTTACATCTCCTAGAAGGAACAAGCCAGAGCACCTACCAGTTTTAAAAAAGACAATGTAAGGAAATAAGAGCCTGCTTATATTAAGAAATAATTTCTGGCAGGACATAAATGTTTCGTGCCTCTTGAGAGGCATATATGAGTGTATGGGTTAAGAACACAGTGTGCTCTAAGGTGCTCCAATGCCAGCTACCAAGCTGGATAGAGGGAAGACATTTCTCCTTTGCTTGGCAGGTTCTCTTCCACGTGTGTGTAGATGGCCCTGGAGTAACCCCTTGTGTGGTATTCTCCCTCCACTCACTCCAGGAACTCTCTTCCATGGCATTTCCCACATGTCTCCTAAAAGCAACCAAAAGATGCCTACATATAATTGGCCCTCACTTTGTCAGCCTGCATAACGTGTTTTAAAAATCACATTACTTCTTAATACTCAGAAGATTTCACATAAAATTCAGGATGCCTGATGACTCTGAATTCCCACATGGTGACTTTAGCCATCAGTATGTGATTCATGCTCTCTTTAAAGGAGGCAAATGGTCTCCAATATTCTATTCCTTCCTCCCCCATTGCCTTGTTAAGTCTGAGACTGGGTGTTTAACTTCATATTTACCTTGATGTTTTCCTTGGACACAGAAACAAATGGCATATTTCATTTTTCCTGCATATTATCTTTTGAGATTTGAATTTGTAAGCTTAATCAGAACTGTTTTAGTTAGAGCACAAAATTAAACTTATTTTGCATGTCCAAGGAAGCCAAGATTTAGGTTTCAACTTAGAAAAAAGTGATCTAGGAGGGCACCTTGCCTGTCTCCAACAGCCTAGGCAGACGGAATACTGAATGTATGCATGCTGTGTAGGCTAATATGTCAAGGTAGCCAGAGGTATAGAATTAAGACCTCCCTGAAGCACAAATGATAAAGACATTACATATATTAAACCAGGCATAGTGGCATGCACCTTTAATTCCAGCACTGTGGGAGGCTGATGCATGAGTATTTCAAGTTCAATCCCATATTTAGAAATTTAGCAGGACCCAGGCGAGAGAGAGAGAGAGAGAGAGAGAAAGAGAGAGAGAGAGAGAGACAGAGAGACAGAGAGAGAGAAAGAGAGAGAGGAAAGAAAGAAAGAAAGAAAGAAAGAAAGAAAGAAAGAAAGAAAGAAAGAAAGAAAGAAAGAAAGAAAGAAAGGAAAAAAGGAAGAAAGAAAGAAAAAGAAAGAAAGAAAAAGAAAGAAAGAAAGAAAGAAAGAAAGAAAGAAAGAAAGAAAGAAAGAAAGAAAGAAAGAAAGAAAGAAAGAAAGAAAGAAAGAAAGAAGGGAAGGAAGGAATGGGGATGCAGCAGGGAGAAGGTCTCAAATAAGAAAGAAGTAGTAATTTAGACATATTACCTCATTTACTAGGGCTTTCAGCCATATGTAACACAAAGAAATATAATTCAGAATGGTCCAACAAGATGTGTTGGCTCAAAGTTTTCAGAGTCAGTCTGGTTATGTGGCTAGACTAGGATTCAAAGGTCATCATCAGAATAAGACTTTTCTTTCCTTCCTCTTGACTCTACTTCTGGATCTACCCTCAGATAGTTACCTGACCTCAGAGTCACAAGATTGCTGGGAACATTCCCAGGACTACATCTTTTTTTTTTTTTTTTTTTTTTCAGGACCTCACTTTGCAGTTCAGACTGGCCCTGAGCTCACTATGTAGCCCAGGCAAGCCTCGAACTCAGCAATCCTCCTGCCTCTGCCTCCCAAGTGCTGGGATTACAGGCGTGAGTTACCACACCCAGCACTGTGGTATGTGGTACTAACTGCTAGTGGGCCTGAGTCATCATGCCCAGTATTGTTTATGTGGTTACTGGGAATGGAACAGGGACCTTGGGCTTGCTAGGCAAGCACGGACACCACTGAGTTAAAACTCTGACCCAGGACTACATCCTTTTATGTCCATACCAAGTAGGAGAGAGTGTCAGCCTTTTTTCTTAAGATCCTAACATAGCCTGAGTGCATCCTACCAGCATTCCTAAGGACAGACTGATCTATCTGTATGACCAACCAACATACATGGCAGGTTAGGTGCTTTGTAAAAGCAAACCTGGTGGGAGTGTACAACATAATTCCCCAACTGGAAAGCAGGGTACAGCTACCAAACAGGAAGTGAAGGATGGGCAGTGTCAATAGCCAATTTGGACTATATTATATAACTTATTAGAAGAGCAAATTCCTACAACCACTGCCCCAGTTTTCTTACTCATTAGGTGTGGAGCTGAGCCTAGGAATCTTCTTATCTAAAAAGGTCCCCAGGGATTCTAATGCTGAAAGTCTTCACCTCAAACATCGTGAGATACTTTGGGACTACAGTGTGTTATTACAATGAACAAATTTATAATCATCTGTCCGAATAGTAGAGTGCTGTACAAACATTATTTCAAATAATCCTTAGACTTCTCTATGAAGTGCATACCATTATTATCCTCATTTTTGGTTAAAAAAGTAAAGCTTAAGAAGTTTAATTTAACCAATGACAGACCAGGACTCAAGCATAAAACTGTCAGACTCCAAAGTCAAGTGTTGCTCCTCCTCTACTAAACGTCTTCAGTTTTCAGTGGGTGCCTTAGATCAGAAGATAATTCATGAGTCTGTCTGAAGGTTTACTCCTTACCATTCTTGGGTATGAAGAACAGACAACTACTGATATCCAACAGTGTGGATCACCACATCAGGCAATGAACACCCAGGTGTGCTTCCTGCTCTGCTACGTCCTGTATGTTGCCCCAGGAAAATTACAGCAGATTTCTGAGCTTATTTCCTCTCCACAAAAGATTGTTGGCTTCATTTCACAAGGTTGACATAAGATTAAACTAGATAAGCCAAAGTGCCAAGGTGGTATCTGGCCCTGGTAAACACTGGCTTGTTCATTTCATCTGCGTGTTAAATCATAAATGCTAAAATGCTTACTGTACTGTCCAGTTGAGAAATTTCACTGTGGGGGTCTTCATCGCTCTCAGCCTCAGCTTCCAATGATGCTGCCAGTTAGCACTCTTCAGAACGTGTGCTATGACCATGGCAGCCAACATTTTCATGTGAGAGCAACTCGTGGACCAATGTTCATTAAATGACTTGTGAAGCAGGCATAGTCTACAAAGTGCTTGTTTAAATTTCAACAGCAATACTGATCATACAGAGAAGGATGCTGATGCTCAGAGAAGTTATTTTTCCAAAATCTCTCTGCCAGAAAGGTAGAGGACTCAGAAGTTGAGTCCCTGCCTCATCTGAGTCACTCCACAACCTGTGCGCTTGGCAGCAGATGGTGTTTCATGGTGAACATGAAGCCTCTGCCTTAGAACTTGAATGGAGTTTGTTAGTGAAAACTTCTGGATACTTGACATAGTAACGCTCAAATGTAAAGAAAAAGCATGGGCACTTTTACTGACAAGCCTTACAATCCACGGGAAATACTGAATATGATAATGGTAACTACATCTTCTTTCCAATATTGGCCAGGTTGATCTTTCTTTTACTCTAGCCTAGAAATTGAGGGTTCAAACTGATTGAATGATAATGTAGTACGTTTCCTAATAATCAGAGGTTTGGGTACATATTAAGATTTTCTCTTTTCTCTGAGAAGGGAAAATCTGAAATTCTCAGCCAAGTGATAGTCTGTTCTTATTAGAGAAATGTAACAAATTTATGACTAAGATACAGGTCTACTAAGTTGCTTTCCTCATTTGCTTTGCATTCAATTCCTTCAGAGTAACAGAGAAAGGGCATTTATTAGCTGAGGGAGGAAAATCTCTGCTGTTCCAGAACTTGATCAATTCTGTAATAAGATTAAGAAACAGAATATATTTTCATATACAACACATTTCATCTTTCTCAATACTAATGGTCTTTGTAAGGTTCAAGAAGGAAATGCAAAATATGGATTTTATAGAAGTGCCCAGAGTTCAAATAGCCCATACTTTCTCCCCAGTGGATACCAATATCCAGAAAATGACAGTAAGACTTTTTTCAACTGATATTAGCCACCTTCATCTAAAAGCAACCAAACATCCTTTTCGGAGATTGTTTTCACATGTTCATTCACAAACTACTGCCATTTTAATGAAATACTGAGTGGCTAGGAGTAAGGTTTTCCTTAACATGACTAGCAGTTAGTTCCAAAGTTTTAGCAGTACTAAGCTTTCTCTGGGCTGAGCCTCAGATTTTAAAGAGCAAATATTCTAAAATATGTGTTCCCCAAATTCCTCTGAAAGGAGTTTTATAAGCAAAAAGACTTTGTCCCTCTAGAAATGGAATTGCAAGTGACAACTGTAGTCCTAGATTAGCTCGTGGAAGCTTAACCATTAATACCCAGTGTGTGAATGCCAGCCGCTGGGAAAAGGGAGAGGAGGACAGGAAGTGATTCTTTGCTGGGCATCAAGCCATCTTACATAAAGTTATTATTTAGGCAAAGATTTTCCTAGATATTGCTATTCTCCTTTCCTCTGCCATATCCTCAACCACATATGAGTCCTCTGTCTCTGAGAGCAGTTTCTGTTTCAAATGGAATCCTAACTGGTAGTGTCCTGCATACCAAAACTTCTGGGCTGAAAGAGCTCATACCCTTTAAAACTGCAACCTTCATTCTGCTAATGAATGGCTCTGTGGAGGAATAACCCTTTAAACTCCCTCAAAACATATGTATCTTAACTCCCTATCAAAGTCTACTGAAGTGTTTCTCCAGCATGATTTCCCTTGAAGAGCCTGTGAGAAACACAGCCCCTTCCCACAGACACTGATGCACCAACACACTGATAATGTGTAGTACATCAAACTACACTTTGAGGAAAAAACTTTTTATTGATGGGAGTCACAGGGAAATAAAGCAGGCTATTCAGCTGGAGTAATAGGAGACACACTCTTCCTCCCTGGCCCTCTCCTTCCCAGCCTTGTCCACCTGTCTCCTCCATCCTTCTAGCCGAGCCCAAGGCAGAATTCTAGCCCAGGACTGGGCTCCTTGAACTGCTAAACTGTCTTTGTTTTACCGGGATTGTCACTGCTTATTCTTTTAGAAGCATATACGTATTTTTTTATTATTGAATTCTTTATTGGTACAATTTATATACATCTCAAAATCACATATAACATTGGGAAATTTGTACCAGTATATGCCACAAGTTAATTCTCATTTTTACCCATATCCCACCCACTCCCCCCTCCCCCCATACATGCTCTTTTATTTTCTTTCTGTATCATATTTATTCCTTCCCCTCATCACATTCCCACACCAAGTTTTCTATAGAAATATTCCACTCTATAAAAGCTGTCCTACTTTCTAGAACTCATTTGCATCTACAGGTGTTCATGCCAAAGAGAAGATCCGGGAATTGTCTATCTGTGATC